>JANHJO010005541.1:84691-94831 GCA_032468235.1 Pseudoxyrhopus heterurus | reverse complement strand
AGGTGCCCCTGACATGAGTGAAGTTGAGCAGGCCATGCCCCCCCCCCCGAGGTCAAACACAACCCTAATGCGGCCCTCAATGAAATCAAATTTGATACACGTACTCTACAGAGACCAGTACAAAAAAAAGAGGCATCTCCATCCAATTCTGACCTGGAGAATACCTCTGCGCATCTATGGAAGAATGTACAATTGTTGTCAAAGGAAATGATTCACCATATTTTGTGAACCCGGCTTTCCCTTTTTCCTCCCAAAGCACCAAGAAGTTATTTATTATCTTGCTCTGAGAAGGCCAGCACACACTTTAAAATGCATATGCTTTGTTTGCATGCCTTTTTAAAAAAAAAACAGAAGTGCTAATGTTTCTCTGGAAGATGAGGAACACCTGCTTGTTTCCTTCTGTGCAGGAAATGAACTTCCTTTCTACATAGGAATTTGCTGGTGTTCCATAATAATAGCGTGCCTTTAACTACTTAGGATAGAGAAGCAAACCTCAAGCAAAATGTGTTCTGCTTGAACTCAAGCTGACCTACCTGGGGGTTGTAAGATACTATTGACTGCATAAATCACACCATTGGTGGCCATAATATCAGCTTCAGCAACAGGCACCTTGTTGATGTTTATTATGTGGTTTCTCTGAAGCAGAAAAGGTAGAGATAAATTGTTAAAACATATGAAGAACTGAGATGACAGAAGATAAAACTAATTTGCAAAAATCTAATATAATATATAAATAGATTCTAATATTCATATGGGCAAGTTTTTTGAAAAAAATAAGGTTGCTTGTGGTATTTTACTGGTTTCGGATATTTTGGTCTCACGAATAAAAGCTGGAGCAGGTTATGTTTCAAAGAAGTGCAGTGTCAGTTATATACATGTTTTTCTTTACACAGATGCTGGGTGGGGCTCTGGAAGCTTGGCCGGAAGTAGGCGCTCAGTGACAGAGCTCTCTGGGTGATCCTGGGCCAATCACAATCTATCGATAAGAGGAGAATATTTGTAGCTCGGGGTTGAAATGAGGGGTCCTTGGTATTCCCTGATCTTCATTGTTTTCTAGCAGATGTTTCATTACCCAATTTTACCCATCAGTGCATTGGTGATGCTAGCTAGTTTGGATAATGAAATGTCCGCAAGGAAACAACCAAAAAGTCAGAGAACACTAAAAACCTTTCTATCACAGTGTCTTAGCTCAACTTAAAAAAATGAGAGGAAAAAATATTATTGGTTTTGCCTTGAGCTCTACAGGGAAAGGTAAGGTAAAACACAGTAATAATACTGTCTCAAGAGAAGTTCTGTTTTGCCAAACCATTATATACCCATTCTGAAGCCCTGAGAAATTGAGTAATATAGTGTGCATACATACATACACACACACACACACACACACACGCACACACACAAACCTTGATTGGGCTGTGGTACATGCTAGTTGTAACTCATTGGTCTTTCTCTGTAAGGCAGATTCTGGCTTTCAAGCCTCTGTCTTTGGCTAGTCTGATGAACTAATTAAAATTTTCAAGTAACATTATACCTTGATTTGCTTTCAGGCAAGGTGTTTATTGTTGAACTACTCTTATCAAACACAGAATTTACGAAAACATTAAAAAGTGCAGAGCTGCTTAATGTCTTTGGATAAGTAGCACTCAAACTCAATTATCTGGAACTATGTGGGAGAATCTTATTTCAGTTCCATTCTCCGTAACATACAAATAAAATTTTGCCTAAACCTTAAGTAATTAATACAATATAAAAATAGTTGTCATTCCCAACCAACCAGCAGGACTTGCTTTGAGACTACATGGCAGGAAGAATGAAAACCATGGAAGGGTAAATCAATGCTAATCTTCAATAATAAAGACAATGTCCACTGGGAAAGAAAACAGATTTCCCCCTAACATTAGACTTTAATAGTTTTACTTCCTGAGACTCCATCTGGCAACCTCCAGTCTGCTAAATCCTAGTGGCCTTTTTAAAAAAAAATTAAGGTGATATAAATTTAGTAGCTGTTCTTTAAACTGCATTAGGACAGATTGAGCTACAATAAAAAAAGAATCTTTTTTTTAAAAAAAGGGAGGGAGACATCATAAACTTACAGAGCTGACTTCCAGTTTATCACCCTGCAGAGATTTGATTCTTACAACAGCACCAACTGCTCCACTCACTAAAATTTCATCCCCAATGTGGTACTTCAGAATGTTGGCAAGTTCTTTTGCATCACCTAGGACAGGAAGGAAAGGTAAGAGGAAACCAATAATATTTCAGGGTTATAGCTTATTTCCCATGTTCCATGGTAATTAAGAAAGAAAACAAAATATCATGCTGGCAGTGTTCATAAGCAGAAAAAAAATATCAAAAGTGTTCCTTTTACATTAAACCAAGCAGCTGTTTCCCGTCTAGTATTTCTATCAAGATTCCCCTAGACAATCATAGCAACTCCTTCGACCTAATAAACTGTTTCACACTCTGCAGCTGGAGCACTTTGTGCAACAGCAGGAGGGATACAGTGCCCCAAACAGAAAGAAACACATTTCTTCATGTTAGGTGCAAAAAGTGCAAAAAGACTTGAATTTTGGGAAATCTATAAAAGAGGCCAAGTTGTGCTCTCTTTTTAGATCAAATGCTGGCTTGGCGTAACACCTGCTTTGCCATTTTGTTTCTGTCACATTGACATAATTGGCTGCTCTTTCCTGTTCCTTGCATATTTTTAAATAAGCGAGAATGGCAGCACATATTGACACTGAGTCCTTACATCTGGTGTATAAAATTGCTTTCTGGCAAAAGTTTCTAAATGTGGCCAAAAATAGCGGGAAGATTGAGAGCAAACACTATTCTTTTTTTTTAAAAAAAAGGTAAAACTGAATCTCAAATGGAAGTCTAAAAATATATATAATTCAGTCCCCGTGGCCCAAAGACTGGTAGACATGGAACTACATTTAGCACGAAAGAGCAGTATTCATCTTTGATCTCTGGGAAAATGTTGGGCTCAGAAGTAATGATTGAATTATATAATGTATAATTATTGAATTATCTGGGCACTGTGAATTTGAGGATAATGATGGTTTAGCTTTCCTGAAGATAAAATGTTGAGATCTTTAGATACAGAAGCAATAAGAGGCAGGTATTTTACAATACCATCTATATCACATTTACATTGCTAATATGATTATCAGATTTTTGATGCAGCCATACAAGTCAGTCAAAATCCAGTGGCTCCAACTCCACTCAAACTATCGCATGGACAGTCAGAAATCTGTCGTTCTATGGATCAGCTTGTCTCACAGAACTTTGCTGTCCACAGCTGAGAATGAAGTTTAATTGAATGTATAGATAATTTGATCACTGCTCTTACGTACCGGTAGAATTATATTGGTAATCCTCGACTTACAATCGCAATTAGCCCAAAATTTATGTTGCTAAGTGAGACACTTTTTAAGTGAATTTTGCCCCATTTCACAACCTTTCTTGACACAGTTGTTAAGTGAACCACTGCAATTGTTAAGTTAGTAAGATGGTTGTAAAGTGAGTCTGGCTCCCCCCATTGACTTTGCTCATCAGAAGTTTGCAAAACGTGATGACATGACCTCAGGACACTGCAACCGTCATAAATATGAGTCAGTTGGCAAGCATCTGAATTTTGATCATGTGACCATGGGGATGCTGCAATGGTAGTGAGTGTGAAAAATGATCATAAGTCACATTTTTCAGTGCTGTTGTAACTTCAAACAGTCACTGTAATTTCCCCCCCCCCCCCTCTTATACAAGTCTATTTGTATTCTGTATTTTCCTACCTATGACTGATCACTTTCAGAAAGAGTAAGCTAAACATTTTGCTTATAAAGCACAAGAACATTTTGACTGTTCCTGGGATGTTTCAGCATCCCAATTGCTTATAGTAGCTACAAATCAATTATAAAGTATTTCTAAACAATAGAACAAATGTGCAGAATGCTGTTCTGGGAACTTACAAGGGATAGTCAGTGCTCATACGTTGATATCTGCTTTATTACAATGTCTCAAAACTAGTTTCAATAAATAAAATATAAATTTATATTATTTCAAAGCCATAATTAGATATTCTGTGCACAAACCTGAATGCTTCATTACGTGCACAAAAGATGACTGAAATATTCATCTGTCATTTCCTAATATGGCTTCATATGGATTATTTTCAAGTGACCATTTCAGCTAATGTGTATGATGTTACTATATTGAACCTACACGTTTTTGATCATATTATTATTGCTGGAAAATATCTGGATATTGACTGGAATTTTGGATGACTTCACAATCACAAAATAACTTGTGAACTTATAGTTATGCTTCAGTGGGTAAATCAGTTCTATTAATGGATGTGGATCGGTTGCAGGAAAATCTTACTACATATATTCATGAGTAATGGTAAAAATATAACTTTTCTAGGTCATTATTTCAGTGGAGTTATTAAAAGTGGACTCTTTTGTGAGAAAATGGAAAAATACATCAAATTTTATAAACTAAATAAATACTAATGTAACAAAGACTAATAGAGTACCAACTTGTAAAAACCTCTGTCTATGTTTTAATCTAATAATATTTCTGAACACTATTTTTTCACTAGTATATCAAAGGGAAGCTACATATTTTTGGGGCTGAAACAAAATAAAATATTGGAAGTTTACAGGAAGGCTAAGAATAGGTAGCATAAATATAATTGATCAATAAGATCTTGGGAAATTACCCATAAGTCTGTTCCGCTCCCTCTGAGGCATGGCTTGAAAAGCTTCATTTGTCGGTGCAAACACTGTGAAGGATCTTGGCCTATTCAGTGTTTCAGTTAGGCCTGCAGATTGGATGGCAGCCACCAGGGTACTGTAAAAAAAAATCACAAATGAACAGAAATCCTTGGTTAAGAATTACACGTTTCCAAAGGCAGTATAAAATATCACAGCTACAATGCAGTGGCCCCAATCTCTACATGAAGTTCCTGAGCAAGTTACTTCTTCATTCATTTTATTGTCAGAGTTCACATACCTATAATAAATTGTTGAACTGGAGCAAAGTGCTTAAGGAAAATTAGCAATGACCTTTAAGGTAAGACTTCCCTGCAGATTGGTTGTTTTATTTTTTTTTAGAAGCCTGATCTACAAAGACTTTTAGCTTTGCCGTTCCCAAACTGCTTTCCTTAGGACAAAAGCATCTAAGTGGCCTATCTGGCAAATTTGCTGGAGATGTCAAAGATTCAAAAAGGAGTCAATGAACATTCTTGGTTAACTCCAGGGAAGTCTACTGAGGTTTCAAAAATAATAATAAGTATGGCATCCAACATCAAAGCCCTGTCTTTTTTTTAATGTATATTGATGTGCATAAAAAAATGATGGGTTTAGATCGTGTGGTTGTGACCACTGTCTTGACTTCTTGACCGCTCGTAAAGATGTCACTGGTTGACTTCCTGTCTAAACACTGTGGAAATATATTTTTTTTTAAGGCTGAATGTAAATCTGTAAAACCACCAAATGTATTTTAAAAAGCAAAGTTTAAAAAGCAAAAAAGGAACTTCTAAGAGATCCAACTTCTATGGATCTTCCCTTAGCATAGGTCTATGAACAGCTGATAGCACAACAGGGAGAAAGGGAAGAGGGGAGTTATTGTATGTTTCATATTTCTATCCAGCTGTTCCTCCCCCCCATGTATGCGTGCTCATGCATACACACTCACTCAGACACCCACTTGTGAAAGCTAACTCAAGGGTTGAAGCTTCTTTATGTTAATCAGCTTGAAGAGGTGAGGCATAGGAAGATGTAGGAACTGTACACATATATCCTATTCTTTTTTGCTGTCATAGGACACAGCTTGTAGGTAAATTTTAACAGGTAGCAACAGGCTTAGTAAGCTTACAGTTATCTTTCTGCAAATATCCATCCTCAAATAGAGAAGGATTACAACTTTTGGTTGTAAGTGTGTGCCAATACTGCATTAGGCACATTAGAAGAGATGAAACAAGATTCCTCTCAGAAACTTTGGAGTGTCACTACCAGTCAATAGAGACAATAATGAATCAGATGAGCCAGTAATCTTATACAGTTAAAAATAACTTATGTTTCCCGCTTATTTTTTTAACATGTAAGAGAAACACATACAGGTAATTATAATATAATATATTAACAGAGTTGGAAGGGACCTTGTAGGTTATCGAGTCCAACCCCCTGCCCAAGCAGGCAACCCCCTGCCCAAGCAGGAGACAGTTTTAATCGCTCTCGGGAATTGAACTGCCGAGCTGCCGACCTTAGTGGTATGCAAGCCCAGCATCTTACCACGTGAGCCACCGTCTTGTTACATAGTTCTCACCTTACAACCATAATTGAGCCCAAAGTTTCTATTGCTAAGTGAGATATTTGTTAAGTGAATTTTGCCCCATTTTACAACTCTTCTTGCCACATTTGTTAAGTGTATCACTGCAGTTGTTAAGATAGTAATATGGTATTAAATGAGTCTGGCTCCCCATTGACTTTGCTTGTCCGAAGTTTGCAAAAGGTGATCACATGACTCCGGGACTCTGCAACTTTCATAAATATGAGTTAGTTGCCAAGTGTCTGAATTTTGATCATGTGACCAAGGGGATGCCGTTAACGGTCATAAGTGTGAAAAACGGTCATAAGTCACTTTTTTCAGTGCCATTGTAATTTTGAACGGTCACTAAATCGACTGTTGTAAGTCAGACTATATTTAAAACATGTTATATGTTTGTATATACATAAACATTCGTATGTTTTAAAATATAGAAAAAGTTAGCTTCTCCAAACAATCCTTACAGAAGCAAAACTGTTTTTCCTATTCTACTGCTTGCATAATAATAGTAAGAAGGAAAACTATTACCTGAAGCGATCATCTGCTTTGAGTACATCCATAACAGTTCCCATAGGGGGACTTAGCATCTTGTCCATAGCAAACAAGGTACCAAATCTTCCTCTCTTGTCATGAGCAGCAATGCAGGCATTTTCTATGCAGAGATTCTATAAGAGGGATTGCATCATAATACATTTGGAATTTGTGACATTTTACTAAGGTTGGTCCCTAATCAGGACCAAACACAACTGCCCCCTATTATTTATCTAAATCGTATGAATAAATGAAGATAAACATCCCCCCTCTACTTGTACCTCCCTATGGGCTTTCAAAATATGCTGTGAGGAAGCTACAAACTTCTAGAAGAAATGATAAAGGTTCCCCAAAAGTTACAGTGAGATAATAAAAAGGAAGTGTGGTTAAGCCTCCACTCTTAACAAAGAGGTTTGATATTGGTTGCATTCTGCTATCAATTCCACATTGTTTGAAAAAGGTTTCCAGTGAAAAGGAAAGATAATAAGTAGCTCTTCTTTTCTTAATCAGGAACAGAATATCTCTTCTACTACAGATAAATTATTGGATGTGGAATAGGAAGGTTGATATCCAAATCCTTGCTCTACTACAAAATCCCTAGATGAAACCAATCTATGAGAACTGTTGAGAAGATAAAAAAGGAATATCTTTATATATGCTGCCAAGAGTTATTTGGGGGAAAGTTGTAATTTGCAGACTGCAGACATATTATAGCATGAAACATAATAGTGATCTCTCAGTTGGGTTCTGTATATGTTTACAAACTATCATAACTTATTATAAGACTCAAATATCAAACTAGCAGTAATTATTAAAGAGAAACATACATTGCGGTACACAAATACTCTCAGTTCTTTGCCACCCAAAGTTTCTAGCTTCTGTCCATGGAAAAGATATTTAGAAGAAAGCTGATCTTTAATTATATGATTTTGAAGCAAATTTCTGTTTGCTGAAGGACTGTGATCTGCAGAAAACAAAAATAAAACCATTATTCATACATTCAGATCAGCACACAGTCAATTGCTTTCATTTTAAAATACACCCAGATGGAAGTATCTATATGAGATGACAAAGGGGGCAAATTATAAAAGCTGTGCTACGATGCAAGCTGTGCCCTTTTGCACATGCATCAAGACTTTGCACACACATACCAAAGGGCATATGTTGCGACATTGCAATAGTGCTTTCATCATTTTGACCAATCCTATGGATGCCTCTGCATGAAAAGGTCATAGAAACAAAATCAGCATTTCCTCCAACTTTCTCTCCCCCTCCTTCTCTGCGATAGCCAACTGAACAACAATTGCATTTTTCAGCCTATTTACAGCAGAAATCTCACAATTTTCCATCTACTCCTCCACACCCACTTTCAGTTCCTCCTATGTTGTTACCAGATAGATATTCTAAAAAAATAAAGAAATCACTCTGGGTTTTGGCCAGCATGGTGATGATGGTATGAAAACCCAAATACTTGGGGACTTTCCATTAAGATGGCTTCCAGATATGTTGAACTGACATTCTCCAATTTACCACCCAATTTATTTTATTTATTGTTTACTTATAGTAGTCTTATACTACTCAATTTGTTCATGAAAGCTTACAGTTTATGCTAATAGTTTAGAACAGATCTATCCTATCTGGAAGCGTTTGTTGTCATGTAAATTTGCATGCACTAAAATCCACTTTGATATGATATAATTATATGTTGAGGACATTTAGGATGCTGTATACACTATTTTATCCTTTTTCTCCCAGTTTTCTGCCCCACTGCTCCAGTATGATAGATCTACAATGGGTCATTTTTAAATCTTTAACAATTTAAGTTTAACATTTTGACTCTCTTATGTATAAATGACCTTGTTTTAGCTAGCGAAGAATCAACTTTAGGAAAGTGTGTGTGTGTGTGTGTGTGTGTGTGTGTGTGTAATTGAGAACTATTATAAATCCTGAATTCCAACAAAGAAGAGTAGGATTGGATATGGTTTTGTAATGCAATCCTACTAATTAAAAAGTATTCTTAGCAGTTAATTCAAGCAGAAGGCACATCCAAAGGCACAATTCCAGGCACAGGAAGGGGGAATGTGCTTTCCTCCTCTCCCTCCATTTCAGCTTGTTGATTGGACATGAGGCACTAATGACAAACAGATCCCACTGTATAAGAGTTCAAGTATACAAACCTTTGTAGAAAGAATTGATGGGAGCCAGGACTGTCAAACGCTCATTCCCAGTAAGATGTGAACCGAGACCAACTTGTCTAAAAAGGTCAATAGATGATGAAACATCGGATTCCTTCCCCAACTCCAGCAGAGTTTTAGCTTCAATTAAAATAACAACAGATGTCAAAATGGATTTCATAATTATTATACATATTAAAACAGTACCTGATGAAGGAGCAGAACTGTATTGTTAAAACTAAAAAAACAATCATACTTAAGTAAATTCAACAGGGCATTGTTTTTTGTTTGTTTGTTTATTCAATTTCTATGGCTGCCCCTCTCAATTGACTCTGGGTAGCTTATAATTCAGAAAATATTACATTACAATTAAAAATTCTAAAAACATTTTAAAATACTAAAAATACAAAAGACTAAGATTGGGGTCACTTTAATCTCCAAAGGGAAGATATTCCATAGAGCAGAGGTCACTGTAGAAAAAGCTCTTTTTTTGGTCCCTGTCAGCTGACACTCTTTGGCTGTCAATATTTGTAGCATGCCCATTCTACTTGATCTCGTTGGGTGGGTAGAGATTCTTGGAAAAAGGCAATCCCTCAAGGGCCCCTATGACTAATTTGTCATGACTAATTCCACTGGTTTCAATGAGTGTAATTTAGGCTTAATTAAATTTGGATCAAAACAGTTTCAAAATTATTCAAAAACAAATAATTCTTCACTTTTTTAGTTTCTTCCATGTTTCGTTTAAACAGAAAGAATTAGCACTGCCATTCCCTATTTCCCCATATTTCATTTTAGAAGTTGAAAATGATAATTTTTTAATGCAGTAAAGCATCTTCCTAATTATACACAAACCTTGTCAGGGTGAAAAATATTTAGTTTTAGCCTGATTGTCTCTTGCCCATTTTCATAGGTGCGTCTGCCTAAAAGGGAATTTGCAGGTTTTTTTTAACAATACCTATCATTTCTCAAAAGTGTAGGGAACATGAAAAGATCAGAATCTCTATGAACAAGGAAGCGTACATTATAGGATGGCATAGGCTATTGTGCAATTTCCATTTTCCTATTTCACACATTCATTTTAAATGTAGACTCATAAGGTAGTTTGTATGTA
>JANHJO010005541.1:37433-52302 GCA_032468235.1 Pseudoxyrhopus heterurus | reverse complement strand
CCACCTGCTCCTGCTGACTCATAGAGGGACCAGCTTCTGTTGGCATGCTGTCAGCAGCTGATTCCTCCCTTTGCTCCAACACAGTCTCTGTCTTTTCTTCAGAGTCGGAATCTGCTGCCAAATCTGCCACACGCTGCGGAACCACAACAGGCCCCGTTGCCCCTACTTCACCTGTCAGGTGGCAGTGAGGCAACATCACTGGCAGGAAACCCCACAACCTCTGGCCCTGTGGATGTCACCTCTTCTGTTAACTGGCTTGCACAGCAGCGGGGGGAGCAGGAGCCCTGCACTAAAGGTGGTTTTCCTCCTCCCTGCTCAAGAAAAGGGTTTTGGCACAGCATTCTGAAAAAGCAGCATTGTAGATTTTAAGTTTTCTTTATTGGAAAATGCGAGCACATCTCCCATGCTCCCCTATCCCTCTTCATAGGTTTCAGATTGAGGCTATGGGCTCCCCGATCAAGAGCGGGGCTGAGGGGAAGCCAGCCTTAATTTCAATAGCCAAATTGGGAACAGGGATGGGGAGGAGGAGAGAGAAGCAGCGCTTTCTGGGAAGGCAGGCCAGTCTAGTAATTCCTCATTTTCCCTTCCCTCACCAATTAAGGGGGCAGGCAGGCTACTATACTTGGTATTCTCGGCCCAGGAAGGTAGAGGAGGCTCTTGTGCCAGAAGTGGCTTGCCTGGGTCTCATGGCTGCTGCTTCAGCCACAATGCTATTGGGAGTGGGGCAGAGGAATCAAGCCCAGAGGAGAAGCACCCCTTTTCCTTCTTGTCTGTTCTGGCACTGACCAGCAGTGGAAGGATAGCAAAAAGATGCCGTACTGGTTGGGGGACTTGGCTGGGGAACAGTTCCAAGTACACGGGAGATTGCTGCTGAGGGGTGCCTGTTTCCAAGTTCTGGAGTAGACATAAACCTGCTCCTTTGCCTCTCTAAGGAGGCCCAGCTCTTGAGCTGAGTCCCTTGCCTCCTACCCACCCAAAAGAAGGAGAGGCAATGCCTTTCCTGGTTTGTTCTACTTGTTGATTGTAAGCTCCTTGGGGCTCAGAAGAATTGCTGCAAAACTGAGTTTCCTGAAGTGGACTACTAGACTCCATAACAACTTAAAAAATGATCTAGTAAAAAGAAAAGTCAATCAAAAGAGCAACATGCAGACAAAAGGAAATAAAACACCCCTAGGAGCAAAACAAATTAAAGTTTAATTTGTGTGTATTATTTAATGGACTGCTAAATTGGCAAAATGGACTGCTAAATTGGCCACACCCACCCAGTCACATGACCACCTATCTACGCCCACCCAGCTGATCCAGTCTCCCAACAATCTGAGGGACCATGAATTGGCCCCCTGTTTAAAAAGTTTGAGGATCCCTGATTTATGGTCATAGTCAAATAATTAGTCAAATGCATATATCTGTAATTTAATTTGGGAAAACATATCCCAGTTTTGCAAAGTTATTTTTCAGGTTTTTTTTTCTAAGATCATTGATCTTCTTTATCTGGTCATATCTGAATAGATATGTTAAGATTATATGAAATGTAAAGATGTCTTGTTTTTTTATAAGCAAGATTCCTTATTTTTTTTTCAATATCAATCTTTTCTTGTTTCTTATTCATGTTATATATTGTAAGTGCTATAAAAGAAAAAAAACTAGGTTTTGGTTTTGTGATGAATGATGAAAGTGGGCTTTCTCTTTTATATGAATATGGAGATGAGTCATTTGCCATTCTCATGAATTTTCTAGCAATTTTCAAGAAACCCTAGGAAATGAAATTAGAGGTGGAAAATAGTATAAGGACTTTAATAGACTTTTTATAAGCCTTTGTTCATTTCAGGATTATTAACCTATTATAAGAAAAGGCTATGTTTTTGAATAATTGAAGTCTGTCTTTGCTTAAAGAAAAGAAGTTATTTTTTAGTATCCTTGAATTAAAACTATTCAAAAATAGTTTCAAAACTATTCAAAAATAACTCTACTGTTATTCTTTATGTTAGAAGTTTTGAAGAATAATCAATTAGCCTTGAACTAACTTTGATCAACTGCTTTTCTTTCAATTTAGGAAAATAGCTCAAGTTGATTCCTAGGGTCTTTGTGAAGAGTTCAAATTTGTGCCAAAAGTGAGGAAGGGATATACATGGAAAAATAAAAAAAAATTACATGGAAGTTGTTGTTTCCAAATGCCAAGTTCTGATTCCAAATATGGAAGATGAGATCACGTTATTCATTGCTGATTGAGTCACTCTGCATATTCTCAGAAGTATTTGGAATGCACAACTAATGTGAGTGGCTTCAGAAATCCTCAGTGCACAAATTCAGTCTGCTTATTATTTAATGGAAACTTAATTATTTTTTCACTTTTTTGTAATTATATTTTTATTGTAAATAAATCAGTTCCCATCTTATCCTGTTAACACTCATATAGTTAGTATAATAGTAATAAAAGGATAAAAAGAAAACAACATTTAATTATCTATCATATACATAACATTTCTAATATATACTTTTTAATTTTTATCTATTCTCCATCCATTTGTAAAAAAAATTCCATACTCTATAATTCTGTCTCTTTTTCATTAATTAACAGTGTCAGCCTATTCATTTCTGTGCATTCTAGTATATTTTTTACCACCTTCTCTTCTATTACTATCCCCTCACTTTTCCATTGCTGTGCAAATACAATCCTGGCTGCAGTTAATACATGAATAATCAAATATGCATCTTCTTTATTGTAAGTCTCTGGTAAAATCTCCAACAGGAATATTTCTGGTTTCAACTCAATATGTTGCAATGTTATCATCTCTAGCCATGTTTGTATTTTTATCCAATACTTTTTTGCTTCCGCACATGTCCACCACATATGATAGTATGTACCAGATATCTGATGGCATTTCCAACATTTATCAGATTTATCTTTAAACATCCTTGCCAATCTTGCTGGTGTCATGTGCCATCTGTAAAACATCTTATATAGATTTTCTCTGAATGCTGTCGAAATCGTCAGCTTATAATTCCTTTCCCACAGTTTTTCCCATTTCTCTAATTCGATTGTATAACCAAAATTTGTATTGACTAGAATATATCTTGATGATCAGCAAAATAGCAGTGGGTCGGCTGAGCCTGAAAGACCTGGAATAGTGAATGTGATTAAGTTTTCTGCAAAGAGAAGGAACCTTACCTATGACAACCTTCAACCTCAATGTCAGACTTACCAACGGCCTTAACAACTACAACCAAGCAGACAACTTTGAGTCTTCTCCTTGGTCTCTTATTGGGAAGCAATTATCATTCTCTCTGCTCATCCTTATACCAAGAGGTTCTTCAGAGGGTCTGCATACTAAGACCAACTAGTATCCACTAGTACCCATCATGGGATAATGCCCTCACTCAACTCCATGCTCAAAACCTTGTATGAGTCAACCTCAAAGCATCTGGCATGGAAAGTGGTGTTCCTGATGGCCATAACTTCTGCCAGGCAGGTATCCAGATAAGGTATCTGCCAAGATTTTTGCATCCTATGATAGAAATTATCACAAAGCAAATCTTTGCATCTAAGTTGAATCTGGCCCCCGACACAGTCAGGAAATGATCCTCCTCATCTATCATAATCCTAAAACCAAGTTAGAATATTTGAAATGTTGAATGATACTCCCAATCTCCTAGATTCCTTCCAGCAGCCCTGCCATAGAGGTTTAAGGCCTCATTGTTCATGATCTCCAGGTGAATCAAGGCCTGTCTCAAACTAGCCTGTGAGACCCCAAACAAGCCTGTTTCACAATGAAATGTAGCACATTCCATTAGAAAGGTACACCTTCCTCACCCCCCAGGAGACAGGCCACCAATAGAAATCTTTTCAGAACACACTGTGCTTTCCGGACTTCTGAAAAGGACTTCTGAAAAAAATCATTAGAATGAAGGCACATATAGCAGCTTATGATTGTCTGGTCGGAGAATTCTGGGCGTTTCTGAATTTTGGAGGATGAGCAAGATTGCGCTGTAGAATGCAGAAATATATCAAGTCAAAATTCAAACTTTCTGTCTTGAATTAAAAAAAAAAGGCGTAATTGTAGTTGGGGCTGCTAATGCAATCATGGACAATCTAAAATTATAAGTTTGGTCACGTGTTGACCGAGCCAGCTTTGTAAGTTTTTGAGAAGTTCAAAAACAAATACTAGTATCTTTCAAAATATCTTTGACAGACTCTCCATTGTTTTTCAGAAGTAAAGGATTGTTTTCACTGACTTCATAACAAATTAGGCAGGAGTTCCGTGTTTATAAAATGCAATCTGATACGTCTTTGGTCTTAGGTCATATTTAAGTGGTCTTTTTTGGACTCGGTCCAAGTTCATGCTATTTTTAGACCCACTGGCAACTCAGGTTGTTTATGAGGTCATAACTGGAAATAACTGGGAATGTGGAAGATTTTTCCTCACCTTATTTTTAACTTTTCCCCCTTAAGTCTTTGTTCCATTTTTTTTTTTAAATCCTCGAGGTGTTCCTCTGTTTTCTGCTGCTGAAGATCTGAGCTCCAAATTCCTCCAATTCTTGGCAGTGACTTCCATAGCTAGGCATTGATGTTAATGTGCAACAAAAATAAGCCTTAATAATTGGAAAAAAACAAAAGAACTCCAACTTTCTCAGTTTTGGAAAAACTGAGAAAGTTGGAGTTCTTTTGTTTTTTTTCCAATTATTAAGGCTTATTTTTGCTGATTTATGCTTTGAGCTGGTTTGTGCTTACATGTCAGTAAATCAGTTTTGATCTTTAATTGCTAGTAAAACACCTGTAGTTACTATTTATTTATTTTTTATACTAAATTTCAGTGCTGAAATGTTAAGTTTCTTGTCGATCTGTGTCAGAATGAGGATTTACAACGCTGGTATCTTTCCCTCCACCCCTTAAAGTAAAAAAAAAATAATAAAAGGCGGAAGAGAGACCATTCCTTTCTGTAACTCATATGGAAATTCTGAGCTGAGAATTCCCCTTCATTTGCATAGCTGGGCTAAGAGTGCAAAACAAGAGCTAAACCTTACTTTTAGTTTTCAGTTTCAGAAAGCACGTGGGCTATCATAACTTTAAAGCAAGCAGACTTCACATTGCAAAATAATTCCCAGGTTGCAAAACAGATGTCAGTAAACATACTAGTTTCCCTATTTTTTCTTTGTGGGGGGGGAGTATCTAAATCATTGTAACAGCAGTTCTTTTCTAATGAAGTTTCCCAAGAGACCAGCTTCGGGTCATATATGGAGATTTGTGGTGAAGCCTTCTTAGTTTCTACTCGACATTTCAACCTTCCAGGATGCTCTTTAGCAGATCTCAAAGTGGACAGTTTGGGAAAAATGGATTTTTAAAAACTCTGCCATGGGGTGAGAGGTTGCTGAACTTAATAATACATCAAAAGGTTTCAGGCCATACAAGTTCTTGGCAAATACTATTACTATAATATAACACATTACAGTTCTTAATTGAGGAGGGACATCATTAATTATTTGATGAGGGACATCTTATGTATAACCTGTGTTTGAATAACAAAACGTCTTCCTGTCTCTTTCTGCCTCATTCCAGTTTAAATTCTTCATTAAGTTTAGCCATTCTATACATTTGATGAAGCAAATTGCAGTTCACAAGAGCTGAGGCCTTTCATTAACATTTGTGCTACCAGACTCCTCCTAAAGAATATCGCTCTTATTTCTTGGAGACATAGGAGAGGTACATAATTTATATTATTTATAAATAATTAATTTATTGGAGAAGGATGTTTTCTTTATTGGAGAAGGAAGGAAAAGAAGGCATGAAGCAGAAACAGAAAGAATAGGCGGATTCCAGTGATATTGTGTACTAAGTCCTAGCTTTTGACACAGTCCTATATTTGTTCTAGGAATACCTACCATTGAATTCAGTGGAATTTACCTCTGAGTCTGTGTGTAATATATGTATAAGATAGGTTTGTGGGTTTCATATATGGTTTCCTGATCTTGGGTCTATTGACCAGTCATCTCATTGGTAAGCTGCTTGTCAGATCCAAGAAACCAAGGTTTTTCAAATGAGTTCAAGTATATTCCATAGTAGTCGATAACCCGGCGTTGCCCGGGTATATATTTATCCTAATCCTGTATTAGACAGGAATGGTGATGTGAAATGGTAACGTAAGTGTGGAATGGGCTGTCCTCCCTCCTTTCATTAACGTCTCCGCAATTCCTGAAGAGGCGATGGCAAGAGCAACTTCTCCCTGAACCCTGATTTTGGTGACAATTAAATTAGTTAAAAATGTTTTCCCTGTGCCCCCAGAAGCATCAAAAAATGTCGTCTCTGCATGATGTACGTCGTGTCAGTCTCGTAGTGGTGCAGGCAGGCCACGTTACAAACGCCCCCTTGTGGAGTACTGTGAAGCCATTACCATGGCAAATCCACTGCACTGTAGGCTGTATCTTCACAGAATACACACCCCCAGGGGTCAGAACACCCCCCCAAGGGTTGTTAGGGGTGTCTTACCCCACAGTATTTGTTTTCAGAGAGTAAGTCATCTGTGTACCAAGTTTGGTTGAAATTTCTCGAGCGTTCCAGAGTTATACTGGAACATACACACACACATCCATTTTTATATATATAGAAAAAGTTTGAATAACCATATGAATGGGTCACTATTATTTCCCTCACTACTGTCTTTATAATTGAATGCACTGTGCAAAAGCATTTTTGAAATGATTTTGTAGAGTACTATTGAAATTGGCAGGTTGCTCTTTGGGAATTATACATGTAGCATCTAAAAATAGCACCGCAAAAGGTTAGCAGCACAATATGGGAGGAAGCCATCATCAGACTTAAAATCTTGCTTCCGCTTATTGGGGGGGGGGGTGAGACATGGGACCAATTTCACTCCTTCTCTTAAAATGTTGTTAGAAATAGACAAAAACCTCATAGAATCCATCAAGAGATAAAGATCTTTGCAGCTGTCATTCTGAAAATTGCAACTCTTTCACTGAATTCCTAACAGCTGCTTTTCTTATATGGGAGAAAGCATGTTGTTCTTAGATTAAATAGCTGTAGCTATTCAGAATAGTTTTACAAGTGTTTCCAGTGTTTCTAGCTGAGAATTATGGGAATTATAGTCCCAGGACACATTTCAGGAAATCTTTCAAAAGCATATTGTCAGTGTTGAGGTACTAACAAATGACTGGCTATGAGACTGGCAAACAATAAACAATATCAGATTCCTTCCTCCAAACTCAACAATTTTTCATAAAATAAAAATACTCCTTTCAAAAAGTAGTCTTAGAGATTTAAAATCTCTATTTCAAGTTTTTTTTTTAAAAAAAAGCTCTTAAGTTTCTTTTCTGCATTTAACTCTATAGGGTTTTTAAGGTGCTATACAGTTCCTGGATTCAGAGTAAGGATTTTCGTGACTCTTAGAGTTGATAGTTAACATTTTCTATGTAAAAGTTTCCTTCCTAGATTTAACCCTATTATTAAGTATAGAAGTAGTTGCCTCAGGCAGCAGAAACTGGGAGGACAATAATACCTTGATTGATATGCCATGCAGCCTTTTTATTCTCTTAAATAGACTTCACTAGATGATTTTGCCGCATTGCCAATTCTAGTTCAACTGCAAGTTCAGCTGGCCTTTGCTCATGAAATGGGAAGAGACACCATTTTTATATTTGCCCCAGGCTATTTATCTTTCCTACTCTTGAATTTTTCATTCAGTACACTACAGTGATCTCTCCTAGCTTGTTTCAACTATGACATCTTGCCAAATAAAGAGAACTTCATCATAATAAGGTGCAGCTGTCAAATAGGGAACTTCTATTTATTTAAGCTGTCTTTTCAAATAATTTTCATGAAACTTCTATGTTTCAAGAACTTGTGTCCGCTTCATACTTTTCGTATTGCTCGTCCTTTGAGTACAAGTAGTCCTTGACTTCTCATCCAAGAAGCTTCTGCTTTTGGATGAGAATCAAAATGTCTTCAAAGAAAAAACAGAAAGTCCAGTTGCCTCTTGAAAAAGTACCTTTGGGACTTAAGCTTCTGTCTCCAGCAACCTCAACTGTCTGGCAATTATTTGAGGCCGAAGAGGCTTTGTGTAGAAAGGCATGCCCGTATGACTGTAGACTTGTCAGACCACCACATAGGCCTTGTGGTTTGCTATTTGCCTAGAGCAGGGGTGTTAAACTCGATTTAATTGAGGGCCACATCAGGGTTGTGTTTGACCTCGGAGAGCCGGGGATGGACATGGCTGGGATGGTCACTCCTCATTCGTCGAGGCTCTGTTTTCAGCCGTGATGGCCTCCTGCAGCCCTCCGTCAGTGAAAACAGAGGTTCCTGAGCTTCATTTTCACTGGCAGAGGGCTGCAGCAGACTATCGTAGCCGAAAATGGAACCTGGGAGGGCCGCGTATGGCCCTCCCGAGCTCTGTTTTTGCTGGCAGAGGCACCGCAGGCTAGTCCTTTTTTATTTCCAGGGCGGCCCCACGGGTCAGAACTAAGCACCCCATGGGCTGGATCCCCGTGAGTTTGACACTCCTGGTCAATAGTGAAAGACATTGTGGATTCTGCATCACCAAGGATAATTATATTAGGTATAATTCATGTAATGCCCACTTAATAGATCGATATAGACTTTAACTCCATATTTTAGTTTGCTATCTCAGTGCAACACAATGGAAAGTGCTTGAATTCTGAATTTGTATGTAACCACTATCATAGCTTTCAACTGTTTATGAACTTTAATTTCCTGTTTTTAATGCCTCTTCTTCCACAGCATATGGAGATGTTCTGATTGTTTTTCTCCATGGCAGAATCTAGAAATTAATATTGTATGGTTTGATTACAACAATTTTTCACAGAGATAATGATTATGTAGCAGAATGGTTGAGCAGGAGAAAATATAGGAAATCTAGTACAAAAAAACCCAATGAACTCTTTGTTGGTGAAAGGTAGATCAGGGAACATAGAATTCACCAGTGTTAAATAAATAACAATGCCCATGAAAATCCTGAGCAATTCTATGCTGTGGTACTTGGTACTAATCCTTGAAAGTCTTTGCTGAAATGTTCTAGTAATTCTCGAGGGATATTTTTTTTAAAAAAGTGCAAAATTCGGGAAAATTATGAACTGAAGAGGATGTCTGAACTACTGACAAATTCTATGCATGCAGCAAAATAATTTCATGATGAAGACTTTGCTTAGAAGTATCCTTAGGTCCTATTTTCATGTTTCTTGATTTAGTCTTGAATCTGTTTTGACAATAGCTAGGGGTGTGTTTGCACATTTACGATTACACAAGGCTAAAAACTTTTTTTTGCATTTTTTTTTTAGGTAAAGTTTGTTACAGATGCCAAAAAATATAAACAATGTGTCCTCCTCTCCAGTCGTCTGTGTCCTCCTCTTCCTATTCAGATATCTGGTAGCCTGGCTGGGACTCATCTCATTTCCCAGGCAGAGGGAAGAGAGCTCTTCCTCAGAGGGAAGGAAGCTGCCAAAGAGATTCAAGTAAGGAGTTGTTTACATACTCATGCCAAAGTTAGAAAGCACATTGAGACTTCTTCTATGGAAGAACAAGCCTCAAACTACTGAGGCAAAATCTATGTTCTTCCTTCAGTAGGTATTTTATTTTGAGAGCTATTTTAAGTTCTTGTTTTGGACTATTGAGGCTCCAAAAAGTACTCATGTTGTTAAACCCCGTTCATGGGTCTGGGGAAAACAAACTTCAACTGGTTTTCTACATTTTGGAGAGTCCAGTTTTTGTTTTCTGTTTTCACTAGTTGGCTCTTCACTTCTCTGTCTACCAGGATCTTCCGCTATACTATCAAGAGCTGTTCTACATAATGGATACACTGCCCATCTGAAAAATCTCATCATCCAATTTTCTCATTAGCTAACGTAGAGCAGCATTAGCTGGTTGATCAAAACCAGTTTAGAAATTCATCCATAGAAATTCTTTCCATTGCAATATTCAGGGGACTGTCTCCCTGTTCTGAGACTAATGCAACTGCACACCACTGCAGCTTCTTTAAACTCATTCCCAAGTAATTCAGTGAATCCTGTGATAAAGTGGGGACTGCAATATCCTGACTATGATACCACACTGGTTCTCAAGATAGTCAAAGGATGGAGAAAACCTTGCCCAGACCATCAACTTTTTTTCCTTGTGATAACTGTTCTATATATTCCAATGCACAAATTATAGAAGATAATTGTTCATATAATCTTCTGGGAGCATATAAAGTCTTGAGCTGTCAGCCCTTTGGGGTACATCAGATTAGGAAGCAGAATCTACTGAAGAATTGGTCTTTTTTCTGATAGTGAGAGCAATTAATCAATGGAATAGCTTGCCTCCTGGGATTATGGGTGCTCCATCACTGGAGATTTTCAAAAATAGACTGGACAACCATTTGACTGGATGATATAAGGCTTCTGCCTTGAGAAAATTAGACTAGAAGACCTCCCTTCCAGCCCTATGATTCTATAATTTTCTATACTTTATTGAAATAGGCTATAATAACAGAATCTCATAAGCCTAATTGTACCTTACCTCCCCTCCCTCTTATATCTCAATGAATCAGGGAGGAGCCTGACCAACTCTCTTCTGAATACTGTCTTGTTTTCCAAGACTTAAGGAAAGTTCCAACCCTCTTTGCATGTATAATAGCTCTTGCCTACTACTCTCAAATGAAGCTCAAATTCTTTGGCCACCTCATGAGAAGGAAGGACTCCCTGGAGAAGAGCCTAATTCTGGGAGCGATTGAGGGCAAAAGAAGAAGGGGACAACAGAGAATGAGGTGGCTGGATGGAGTCACAGAAGCAGTCGTTGTAAGCTTAAATGGACTCCGGGGGATGGTAGAGGACAGGAAGGCCTGGAAGAACATTGTCCATGGGGTTGCGATGGGTCAGACACAACTTCGCAACTAACAACAACAACAACGAACCAATAGTGTGGCAGCATTCAAAAGAGTCAATGCAACCCTAGGCTGCATTAATAGAGGGATAGAATCAAGATCACATGAAGTTCTAGTACCACTTTACAAAGCCTTAGTAAGACCACACTTGGAATACTACATCCAGTTCTGGTCACTACAATATAAAAAAAATGTTGGGATTCTAGGAAGAATGCAGAGAAAACAGCACACATGATTAAGGGGCTGGAGCCTAAAACATACAAAGAACATTACAGGAATTGGGTATGTCTTGTCTAATGAAAAGAAGGACTAGGGGAGATATGATAGCAGTGTTCCAATATTTGAGGGGCTCCTACAAAGATGAGGGGGTCAAACTATTCCTAAAGCACCAAAAGACAAGACAAGAAACGATGGATGGAAGCTAATCAAGGAGAGAAACAACCTAGAACTAAGGAGGAAATTTCAAACAGTGAGAGCAATCAAGCAACAGAATAGCTTGCCTTCAGAAGTTGTGGGTGCTCAATGGAGGCTTTCAAGAGACTGGACAACCATTTCTCAGCTGTTTGCTAGTATAGGGTATCCTGCTTGAGCAAGGGGTTGGACTAGAATACTTCCATGGTCCTTTCCAACTCTATTACTCTATGTTCTGTGTTCTATTCTACTTGAATAATTTGAATTTATATGTCAATCAAAAACACTAATTTTGCCAGTAACTTTCTTTTATTAAGTATTATGCTGGTCCATAATCATAAGACAGAATTCGTTTTGATTAAGAACTATTAACTTGGGATAATCCCTCCCCTGTGACAAAAAAATAAGTATTTACCATACTTAGTCTATTATATACTGTAGACTAATGATCCTCTTTCTTGCAACCTGGTGATACATTTTCCACAACTGTGTTAAGAGTTAATGAGAAGCTATATATTTTAATGTGGAATTTATGAAACGTATTTGGCTGATCTTTTTAGCTCACTGAAGTCCTAGAAACAATAGCAGGCGATTATATTGATTTCCAAGAAAAACATCTATATTTTTTAACATAATCAGCGTTATGCACAGTAGATGGTTAGCATGATTTCATCTACGTAAAATTCCAGGAGGATTTCTCTACATTCTGTAGTGTGATCAAGATGGACAGTTTTGGTATTTATTAATTTTATCCATCAGAGTTTGCAAGTTAGATGTCTTGGGCATGTTCCACAAATCTGTCTCTGAATCATAAGTAAAACAGAACTTTTTTTTATCCTATGGGTTATTATTCCTCTAGAATGTCCTAATTAAAGCTCTTTGTGTCTGTTAAACTGTAAAATAAACAAGAGTCTATTTTTCTTGTCTGACGGTGTACCAAGAGACTATGGAGTTCAAAGTCATATGGTTTTAATCCTCCAGTTTGTATGGGCAGTTTAAGTCATTCTTGGCTGCTTCCTCCTTTACAGTACTTTCCTAGACAGTTTTTAAAAAAAGAAGAAGAAGGTAGAGCCACCTCAGCCAACATGCTTTGATCTTTTTAGTACTTTTGTCTTTGTTGAAAGAACCTCACAAACAGCTTAGTATAACTCTAAAGGACTGCCCAATAACATGTAATGGCTTGTCATATAAACACGTAGCCACCCCTCAGGAGGCACTGAATCTTCATCTAAATACATGCTAAAGCTATTATAAGACTGATTGGATGCCTAAAGTACATTGAAAAGATCCACTTGAATTGGCCTAAATGGATCAACTCAATCATAAGAGCATCTGTCCAATGTAAAAGTTGCTGGCAACCTTAGGTCCTAAGCATCTATTGCATCATACATGAGTCTCAAAGTAAAAATAAAATGCTTTCAACCAGTTCTTGATAATGTGATGAAGGTGATGAAGAAGAGATAATATTACTTGGACTATGGATTTCAGTCTAGCACTTCTAGAGTAAAAAATATTTCTGGTGCAGCATGTAGTTTATGGAAGTGAACTGGAAATCTTGCGTTCTGATCTTTAGTGATAAAATGAATATCTAGCGTACAAAAATTATTCTGAAACATGATCCAAAAAAATCAGCCAGGTGTCCTTAGCATGATTTATGTCTGGATGTGTTTAAATAAAAAGGTGCTAGTCAAGGGTATTCAGAATGCTGTCTGACCAATAAAACATCTTGTGCGCAATGAACTGGCTGCTGTTTACATAAATTACAACAGGCAGAGCTAAGCCACACTTAATGCATCTGAAATGAAAGTGCAATTGCTTCTTGGTCTCTTTCAGTTCTCATGTAATAGTATGACAAATGTCTGTACTGCTTTATGTATGAAAGCTGAACTATGCTGGTGACAACTTGACAAAAAAATCTGTTCCCAAACCCGGAAAAGAAACATGGATCCCAGGTTCCCGAACAGGGGCGTCAAACTCGCGTCGTCACATCGTCATCACATGACATATCGTGACTTTTTTCCCTTCATTAAACCAGGAGTGGGTGTGGCCAGTGCATGACGCATCTGGCACACGGGCCGTGAGTTTGACACCCTTGTTCCAGAACATTTCTTTGCATTATTATTCTCATGGAAAAATTAATTATATACTTCTGGGGATGGCCATGGTATTTCAGAAATTTGTGTTGTAAATCGTTGTCGTAAAAAGACAGGAAGAAATCTCTGGTAAAAAACATTTAGATAATTTATTTCGGCCATTAGGAAACCGTTTCCTTTTCTCATTAAATGTTGTGTTTCCTATTCTCATTCTAAATGGAACATTTTTTTAATTAAAATAAGTAGGACATATAGCTCCTCGCTCATAAATCTCTGTCAAACTAAGCCTTAGTTTGTTTTCTCCTGATTTCCTCATCAATTTCTGTTAAAATTCTTTCCTTTTCTTGCATTGGGCAAAATCACAGCTGCTATGCTCTGATTTCTCAGTTGTTGAGTCAGCCTTCTCTCTCTCTCTGATGCACATCATTTTCCACTACACTTTTCAGTTTAAATGTGCAATCTTTGCTCAAGTTGCATATTCAGCTGCCACTGAATTCAAATATTCTTTCCTTTGAATAAAGACAAAAATGCTATAAAACAAGGTTTGACTGGGCAGATTCCTTGCATCAAAGATAAGATATTTAGGAGAACTCCAGGGACAGTGGTTTTCTCTTGAAACACTCTTTTTTCCCCCTCACTGCTGCTGTTCCCTTTTGACAGCAATGGAGTTACACAAAGAAAGAAGAAAAGAAACAGAGCAGTTTCTGTTCGGTTCTGTATTCCTTTCACTGGGATCATATTTATATACTTTTTCTATTCAGACTAAGGTATGTACATGTCCAACCAAAACAAATGGCGTTTGTAACAGCGGCATGCAAATTAAAAAAAAATCACTAGATTTTCTTTGGAAATTTAGGCATCCCATTTTTCTTTCATAAATTGTTAATCTTCATGCTAACATCAATACAAGAAATCTATTGGGAAGAGGTTTGGTCCAAAAATATTCTACATTTTTTCTCAAGGGTTTGCAGCAGTTCCTTTTATGAGCCATTCTATTCTTTCTGACAAAATCATCTAAGAAGTGTTTTTCCACCTATCCCAGTTTCTTAATCTGTTTACTTTCCTTCCAATTTCTTGATTAACTAGTACACTGTGTTTTTTTTTATGCCTCTGCATCTCAAGGAGAATTGATATTGCTTGTGCTGTTCTTTTCCACACCACTGGCACCAGCATCTGGTGAAAAGTCTGGAAATTGGGGAGAAATGAAGTAGATCAGCCTCATCACAGGGACCAAGGACTTGACGAGATGTTTCTCAGAAACAATTTCCAGATGTTTACAGGCAGGGGTCTGCCACACAAGGACATGACATCATGACAAGTGGCTCCTTCTCTGCTAATGACAGCTACGGATTCTCAGGAAGGCAGTAGGACAACTCTCTGCTTTTCCACTGCAGGCTGCAAAATGCTTTTGCAGAAGCTTTTATTTTTCCTGTGACAAGCAAATCAATCTAACACTTAGCAAACTAAATCCTGCTGGAGTCC
>JANHJO010005539.1:13379-25761 GCA_032468235.1 Pseudoxyrhopus heterurus | reverse complement strand
CTGACGTAGATGTCGTTGTCCAGGTCGGCGTGCAGGTACGCTGTCTGCACATCATACTGGAAGACTTGTTCTCCCAGAGCCACTGCGGAAACAAGTGCAGCCTTGACGCTTTCAGCCCTGACGGTGGGTGAGTACGTCTTGGAGTAGTCCTGGAGATATGTCTGAGCATACCCCTGTGCCACAAGGCGAGCCTTATACAAGTATTTGTTGTCCGGCAAAGGCTTTACCTTGTACACCCACCGAGTCCCAATGGTTCGTTTGCCCTTTGGTGTCTCCTTGGGGGTGTAGACATTGAGATGCTTCAAACTTTCCATCTCTTTCTCCATGGCAACTCTCCATCTCCTCTGTTCCTCATCTGGCAGCTTGAGGACATCAGAGTAGGTGTTGGGAGCTTCTACGATGTGGTTTATAGAAGCAACGTGTCCCAAGTCCATTCTTTTGGGGGGCACTCCCTTGTTGGAGCGCTTCGACCTCCTGACCGTCTGCCACTCACCGTCGTCTGGGAGAGAGTCATCCTCGGAGACATCTGGTCGGATGCATGGAGGCCCTCTAGCCCAAGCTTTTGGAGGCGGTTCCGGCACATCAGGTTCAGATAAGTCCTCCCCTTCAGTCTGTGATTCAGTAGTGTCTTGGTCGTGTGCGTAGGTCTCCCTTGATGGTGTGGCCTTTTTGTTGGTGGTCCTGGAGATAAAAGGTTCTAGGTCATTTGAATGGATCCTAAACCAACTCTCATCGTTCTCAAAATTGGCAGAGTTCGAGATGACTACTTTTCCGTGGTCATCCAGGAACCTAAAGGCCTTGGACCCTGAGGCATAACCCAAAAACCTCAGCCTTCTCGACACCATGTCCCCCTTCTGGCGAGTTTCGCTTGGGACATTGACCCAAGCGTGTGAGCCAAAAATGTGGAGGTGTGCAAGACTGGGTTGCCTCTTGTAGACCATGTAGTATGGAGTTTGATTGACTACACTGCTCCAGGTCCTGTTAAGGACATAGTTGGCAAAGACAATAGCCTCTGCCCGAAAACCATGGCTGACGTTGGCATCAGCGAGAAGGCCATCCTTCATGGTCTGGAGCACTCCGTTTCTCCTTTCTACAATGCCATTAGCGGAAGGAGTGTAGGGCGGGGTCTTGAGGTGCATGATGCCCTCTTGCGCCAGCCACTTCTGGAACTTAGCGTTCATATACTCCGCCCCACGGTCACTCTGCAGCTGGGCAATGCAGACGTTATGCTGGGTCTCAATGAGACTGTAGAAGTCCTGAAAGGTCTCCAGCATCTTGGTCTTGTCCACTAGGGGAAACATGTGGCCAAAACGGCTGAAATCGTCTACTACCGTGAGGAAGTAGTGTTTCCTGCCAAGAGAGGCCTTGAATGGGCCTACGAAATCTGTGTGGACCAGCTGGTATGGATGGCTGGACTCATGGGTAGAGCTTTTTGGGGTAGCTGCTACCTTTGATTTGGCTTACTTGCAGACTGCACAGTCTAGGTAGACGTCGCAGTTGCGCAGGCTCAATCCCCTGGAGTACATAGGCATTTTTTTGATAACCTCAAAGTTAGCATGACCCAATTTTCTGTGTAATATGTGAGTACATTCCTTATGAAGGGGTTCACCAGTATAGACGTATTTGTTACGCCCCTTCTTAGGTTCTATACCTTTGGTTGTTACAGTTTGGTCAGAACATGCAACATTATTGTCGACCTCAGCCTGTTCATTGGCTGCACGATTGCCCTGTGTATCATTTGCAATGCTAGGTTTACTTTGCTTAATATCAGCATGACTAGACTTACTTTGCTTAGAGTTATTGGCATTGTCAACATTATTAGGTGCAATATTGGCATTCACATTGTCATTATTTACATTTTTAGTTTTCTTTGCCCTTTTTACATGCACAGTGTCATTGTCATTTCTAGGGATATCACCAGTTGGCGCCCCTGGGTCGGTTTCAGGAACTCTTTTGGGTTTGACACTGCTCTGTTCACCTTCACCTGTAGGGAGAAAGAAAGGTAACTTCCCAATCTTAGTGATATAACCTATCACATTATCATCCCTGAATAAATGTCCACCTTCCCCTTGAAACTGCACTATGATGCTGCGATCTTCTGCGCACAGTTTCAGAACGCTTAACAGGTTGTTAGCAATCCCCGGTACATGTAAAACACCAGGTATGTCCCCAAGTCTAGGTATGGCAACAGTCCCTTTGCCAGTGACCTGTACAGGGACACCGTTTGCAACCTTGACCTTAGAGTTCAGGGGTTGGAGTCTCTTGAATCGTTGGCCCAGTACCGCTATGTGGGCACTGGCGCCACTGTCTAACATCCAGAGGTCTCGCGTAGAGGTGGTTGGTGTAGTGTCATCCATGTGGCAGGCCCCATAAACCTGTCCACCCCCCGAGTGTCCTTTGCCACGGCCATGGCCCTTTTTGTTCCCTTTTCCCTTGTGCTGGGTAGGGTTGGGCTGGGCACTTTTCAGTTGTGGGCAGTTCTGCTTAAAATGCTCCTCAGAGCCACAATTAAAGCAGTGTGGGGTGTCGTTCACCTTTTCCTGGTGATGTTCTTTTCTGTGGCGAGGCTTGTGGTCGGTGTAGCGCTCCCAGTGTTGGTTGTTGGAATCTTGGCGCCTCCTGTATTCTTCCATCAGCCTTCCAGAAAAGTATTCGACGTTCTTCTTGTTCTTGTCTCCTTCCAGAGAGAGGAGGAAGTTCTGCCAGGATTTGTCCAAGGAGTTCATCAGGACACTGGTAAGACCTGATTCTGGCACATCTTCACCTCTTTGGATCAAGTCAGCCCGCATGTGCTTGACCCTGGCCAGGTGTGCGCCCATGTCATCCCCTGGCCTGAATTTGACCTTGTAGTAGTCCCTTAGAAGTCTTGTGGTGGCACCCATGTTGTCACTGTGAAAAAGTCTGTTGAGGGTGTCCCAGACATCTTGCACAGTAAGCCCATTTGGGATACTGGCATAAAGGGTGGTATCGATTGACCCAAGCAAGGTAGAGTAGGCCCTTGTGTGTAGGTCCTCCTCATCAGGTCCCCATGGGAATGGGGGTGGGTCAGTTATCATAATTAGGGTATGCTCCCTTAGCATAATAGTCTGGATTTCCTTACTCCATTCAATAAAATTTTCCCCTCCCAAACGAAGCTTTTTGAAGTTTAGGGGGAGTGCAATAGAGTAGGTTTGACTATTTGACCCATTAGGATTTTTTTGTAATTTTTTAATCCTTTGCTTTCCTTGCAGGTTAAAAGGCATAGGAATCCCTATGCTACGAGCCTCTTGCCGGTTGACAGCCAGCTGATTTTGACAGCGGCTGCAATGCGCATGTCCAGAAGGTAGGCGGAACTGCGCATGCACGGGATCATTTTCGCCGCGGAGCTCAGGGAGAGCGGACGTCTCTCTCCGGGCTCTGCATTGGGGCCTAGGCTGGGGCAGAGAATGCTGCCAAGGGCAGGGGCTACTGCTCTTAGAAGGCCCGTCTCCTAGTTGGAGATGGGGATAGACGTTATCCAAAACCATAGAGTTCAAAGATGGCCTCTTAAGGAAGGGCTGAGGACTGCATCTCTCAAGCCTGGAGGAACCCCTCCTCCCACAAGAAGGTATTTGCGACTGCTTGGATCCAACACTGCTGTTTCTACAGAAGCAAAACTTAAAGCCAAAGCATTGGCTCATTAGTTCAGAATTTTGCCTAAAACTTGTATTTTTTTTCCTGGGGTTTAGCCCAGGTTGCTCTGATTCTTCTTCCTTTAGTTATCTCTTAGCTCAGTGATGGCCGAAGTGCCACATGGAGCCATGTTGCCTGGTGCGCCAGCCGTCGCTCAGCCCAGCTCCACTGCACATTCGTGCGCAACCCCCTGGGATTTCTAGCCCAAAAAAGAGCCCAAAACAGCTGTTTTTGGTGGGGGGTGGGGGGCACACGGAGCGTGGGAGCACGTGTGTGT
This sequence comes from Pseudoxyrhopus heterurus, assembly GCA_032468235.1. NCBI lineage: Eukaryota > Metazoa > Chordata > Lepidosauria > Squamata > Pseudoxyrhopus > Pseudoxyrhopus heterurus. The sequence continues at coordinate 21,833 of JANHJO010005539.1, read as the reverse complement.
GTGCATGCAATTTGGCACATGAACCAAAAAAGGTTCGACATCACTGTCTTAGCTAATCAGAGTAATGTACTGTTTTGTAGTGATACCAAATTCTGTTTAGTCGTTCACAAGATTTGTCAGGAATTTGCTAGGAGCAGTTTGATTGGATTATATTTTTTAATTTACCTTTACAAATAGTCCTTGACTTATGACCACAGTTGAGCGCAAAATTTCCATTGCTATGTGAGACATCGTTGTGAATTTTGCCCCATCTTACGACCTTTCTTGCCACAGTTGTTAAGTGAATCACTGCAGTTGATAAATTAGCAACCCGGTTGTTAAGTGAATCTGGCTTCCCCCACTTGACTTTGCTTGTCAGAAGGTCACAAAAGGGGAACTTGTGAGCCCGGGGGACACTGTGACTATCATAAATACGAGTCAGTTGCCAAACGTCTGAATTTTGATCACATGACATGGGGGAATGCTGCAAAGATCATAACTGAAAAATCGTCATAGGTCACTTTTTCCAATGCCGTTGTAACTTTGAACGGTCACTGTAGGAATATTGCTGACTGGAGATCGATTGATTTATCTGAAGGTTCTGGTTCATGGAAGCGGATTCGAGGCAAACCTCATTCCCCGTGTCTAAACCTTTGGGTAAACTATGAATCACCTAATGGCAATGTCTCATATCTAACCCTGTAATTAGATCAGTAACTGAAGGAGACAGCTTAATCCCTTGTCAAACAACCGGGAGGAGACAACTTAATCTGACACAATGTATTTTGTACTGTTTGCTGTTAATTTGTACTGTTTATTATTAACTTGTAATGTAGTGAATAAAGATGGAGAGAGAGAGATCGGAAAGACTTCACTTCTGTCTCTCTCTTGCTCTGCCCTCTCACCTCTCTTTGCAACTGTCTGCATCTGTGTCAGTCACTCAGACTTGTTTAGAGTTGAACAATCTCTACATTCTCTCTCTCTTTCTCTCCCCCTCCGTGTGTGTGTGTGTGTGTGTGTGTGTGTAGAAAGAGAGAGAAGCTAGAGCACCTTAAAGCCTTTACATATACCGAGGAAGTGCTAAACATTCTTTGTGTTTTAGGTCAATGCAAGGACACTTTGTCCACTATTACTGGGCCAGTAATTCAGAACACTTATGGGCGGAAAGAAGGTGCTTGGATGAAGGATCCAGTTGCCAAAGACGAGCGAATCTACGTCACCAACCATTATTATAGCAATACACTGGTGGAATTCCGGAATCTGGACAGCTTCAGACAAGGTTTTACGTTTGCTTTGCACTTTTGGGGTGAATGGCTAGAGAAGATAACTTGACAGAAGAATTCTGGGTTGGGAGGTTGGGAGGTCAGGGGGAGATTTGATGTACCTGAAGAAAAGTTTTAGATGGAAAATCGAATTCTTCCAAGCACGAGCATTTGGAGAGAGGGCAGTTCAAATGAGCTTGGGATCAAAAGCCTTAGAAATCTGTGAAATAAAAAAAATACATTACAGGTAGTTCTCACTTTGTACACCAGCTAGGGCCTCCTCAGTTGATGAATTTGTTTTGTGCTGGAGGTGTCTTTCATGGGCTGGGCCTCTTTTGCAAAAAAAAAAGAAAAGAAGAGACCCCAGTTGATGCAAAGATGGCGGCCCTGGCTGGTGCACGAACAATGCTGGGACAGCTACCAGCAATTGGGTAGGCGGCAGCCAAAAGGCCTAAGATGGAGAGGGGTGAGATAGGTGGGGAGGGTTGCAGAGGATGCAGTGCCTTACTTGACCCAGGCTCAGGAGTAGGAGGGACCAAACCCAGAATGGCTTAGCTCAGGGTGGGTCCTTGCCTAACGATCGTAGAGATCCCATTAATGATGGCAATGGGGACTACCAGGATTGCCATTGCTAAGTGATGTGGTCATGTGACATTGTGCCTTACGACCACGGTGCTTAGCAACAGAAATCCCAATTACAGTCATTAACCTAGAACTACCTGCAGAGAATTACGGTTAAGCCCACAATATGGTATGTGCCAAATACAGCACTTCTTCATCAATCTTTTTTTTCTCCCTATGACAAACAACAGGGGAGCTAAATGGATTTTCCATTAATGGACAAACCGGTTTGAAATCTGTTAAATTTTGAATGCAAAATTTGTGGTGCTTTATCTTTCATTTTAAGTGCTTTAGATTTATTTGCGTAGGGGGATGTCTTCACTCTTGGCAAGAGTCATATAAACTATCCATAAGCTATCCATGGCTATATATTAAAAATGCCTTGTAGGCCACTTACTGTTGACAGATTTTTTTTAAAAAAACTGAACGCCTACAAATAGCAGACACGCTGCAGATGTACAGGACGCTGAAAAAAAAAAAGAAATGCTGAAACTTGAAAGATCAAATCTACAGAAGAAAATGTGGGAGAATAAATTTCACATCTCGTTAGTATGTTCCAGATTAGGAGTTCGGTAACACATGAGTAAATCTCCAGATTTAATCTTTGACATCTGCCTGAAATCCTGAACAGCTGCCACTAAGCAGTGGGTAGAAATGTCTCTGTTGGAATCTGCACAGGAAACATATGTGCAAGTAGGATTAGGATCAAGTGTGCTCTTTAAATTATTATACCATCTGTTTCCTAGGCCGATGGAGTAACTCCTATAAGTTGCCCTACAATTGGATGGGAACAGGCCACGCCGTCTTTAATGGTTCCCTCTACTACAACCGAGCCTTCACCCGCAACCTCATTAAGTATGACCTAAAGCAGCGCTACGTGGCCGCCTGGGCCATGTTGCACGATGTAGCCTACGAAGAGGAGACCCCTTGGCGGTGGCGCGGCCATTCGGATGTCGATTTTGCAGTGGATGAAAATGGCCTATGGATCATTTATCCCGCCATTAACTATGATAGCTTCAACCAAGAGGTGATTGTCCTCAGCAAACTCAACGCCATGGATCTGAGCACCCGTAAGGAGACCACCTGGCAGACGGGTCTGCGCAAGAACTTCTACGGCAACTCCTTCGTCATCTGCGGTGTCCTCTATGCCGTTGACAGCTACAACAAGAGGAACGCCAATATTTCGTATGCCTTCGACACGCACACCAATACCCAGATCATCCCTCGCCTGCTCTTTGAGAATGAGTATTCCTACACCACTCAGATAGACTACAACCCCAAGGACCGGCTCCTTTACGCTTGGGACAACGGCCACCAGGTGACTTACAATGTCATTTTTGCTTATTAAGGACACAAGGGAGTGATTTTAACGGGCCACAGCACCTTTTTATATAAACATTGTTTGCTTTTCTATAAATCGGAGTAAATGTGTGGGTTTAAAAGTTTTTTTAAAAAAAATAAAATAAAATTGGACTGTAGAACAGTCCATATACCAAATCAACCCTTTTATTTTGGGCATAACTTTTTTTATATGGAATATACTGACTACCCTGAGACAATGGGACCTATGTCTTCATTAACTCTGCCAAGTGCAGACACCCCAAAGGGGGAAAAAAACCACAGGTCGTTTGCCTTTATTATTGTAATGGAAAACTTGGTTTGGATGAGAAAACCCTCTTCTAAAGTTAACATTTTTATAATAAAATATCAGTGTTGAAACTCAGCAAACCAGCGTCTTGTTCACATTCCTGCTGTTGCTACGTGCTTCTCTTTTCTGCTGATCAGCTCCTACATGACCTGTTGGGTTCCTGCCTAAACTGTGGCTTTTTTTACATTCGCATTTTAGTTCAGACTGCAATCCTATGGTCTTTTGGAGGCTCCAGGAGCCGTAATGCTGTAACCTTCATCTGCAGGCAGAGATAGAAAGATCTGATAGATGCAGATCCTTTAGCCCAGAGTTCCCCAACCTTGGCCACTTTAAGACTTGTGGACTTCAACTCCCAGAATTCCTCAGCCAGCTTTGCTTTGCTGGCTGAGGAATTCTGGGAGTTGGAAGTCCACAAGTCTTAAAAGTTGTTAAGGTTGGAGACCCCTGCTTTTAGCCCCTACATTGCCTCGCCTCACTGCTGGGGTAGTGGCTGGATTCAACACCCAGGAGTTGGCAAAAAAACTGAACCAGCATGAAATGTGGACTCTTCTCTTCTAATTGTTTAACACAGAGATGCGTCGATGGTTTGTGATGAAAAATCAATTGAACAATACAAGGGCATAATGGGAGAGGTATTGAATGTTAAACAGGCAACTTTTGGCAGCATCAAGAAGGGCTCTTGGAAGAAAAAAAAGCAAGTATAAACAACCGAATGAGTGCTTACTTAAAAGTCATGCTTAGCTCGGTATCGGTCGGTTTCATTTTCGGAGTGTTATCCTGTTGACAGATAAAAAGCAAATGGACAGAATCCTGAGGCTCTTTGCATGATTTATTTCCAACGAGTCATTGGATAGAAGAAATGCAGACAAAAAATGCTGAGGATGAGGAAAAGCACGTTTCACTGCATGATCGCTGCAAAAAAAACGAGGATAGAAAGTCTATTTGAAATACACAAAAAGCTGCAGAAGACAGGCAAAAGTTTAAAAAAAATGATTAAATTAACAAAAATCCAAAACAAGGTAGAGTGATTTTGATGGAAACAAAAAAATTGGTTTGGAAATGGATGAAATAGATGAAACAAACCATTACCAACGGAGAGAACGGTATTAAAAATAAAAGTGATGAAATTGCCTGAGATGAAACTAAAATGAAGGAATACGGACAAGAGTGTTTTAGAGGTTTGAGTGAGAATGTTAAAGACCGGAAATGAAGCAAATGCTGTATATCCACGTATGCAATAAATAAATTAAATAAATAAAACCCAAGAATTGTTCATCTGCTACATGTAGCATCTTCTCCCGAAACCTTAACCAGTGCCCAGTTGAGTATGGAAGAGTGAGCAAATGGGAATTGATGGTTGAAGGCTTCCTGCAAAATCCCTTCTTAATAAGGACATTTTCAAGACACAATCCAGCCAGGATAAGATGCTTCAGCAAGCCTAACCTCAATCATCTCGTGTTCAACTGAATTTATAGCAATATAGCAATAGCATTAGATTTATATACCGCTTATCAGTGCTTTTACAGCTCTCTCTAAGTGGTTTACAGAATCAGCATATTTGCCCCCAACAATCTGGGTTCTCATTTTACCGACCTCAGAAGGATAGAAAGCTGAGTCAACCTTGGAGCTGGTGGGATTCGATCAGCCAAACTGCTGATCGGCAAGTCTGCAGAAGTAGTCTGCAGTACTGTGTTCTAACCACTGTGCCCGCAGCTCCCTATCTATGCACTCCCAGGATTACAGCTTTTGTCAATAAAAAAAACATCCTAGTATCATTTGTTGAAATTGTTTCTTGCTCACCTTTGCTATGGTTGTAGTTAGCTTTTTACATTACTGAAAGGTTACCACAAGCATCCTGGAAAACAGCAAACGGAGCCCAGGGAATTTGTTTGGGGGAAGCATATATTTAAAGGTATCTTTATATTTGGCAAGAACAGTGTCTTTCCCTGAATAAACAGATACAAAGGGGGAAGCTGCCAATCATGATATGCCTCTGAAATGTGCTTTTATATTTTTAACACTTTCACAAAGTTATCTGAGCACCCTAACTACCCATTTATTCCTAAATACGTTGTTCACTCGTAATCCTGCCCATGTTCCATTAAACTGCATTCCTAGGCAGTATTACGGTATCTGGTAACAGGTGAATTTGACAATTTGCAGATATAAAAACAAATACCACAGCTCTACAGGTATATTTTATTTATCTTTTAGAAGAGAATGTAAACATATAGTAGTAATCCTTGATTGTGATATGTAGTATGATTTCAATTCCAGGCATCTTGTTTAAAGACCAACCAAAAAGACAATGCAATTTGCTCTTCCAACAGTAATTTCAGGTAACAAAAAACAATTTCTTATTCAGATGTTTCAAAAGAAATAAGCACAATATTGAAACAAGGAAATAACTTAAAAAGATAATTAGCAAAACAAACAAACCAAAACAGCACAGTTAAATACAAACTTAACAATTGTTTAAGGCCATTGAATTAAATGTCTCTTAAATTAACTTTACAGCATTTCTCAAACACAGATTGAACCTAATGTGCAAGATACCAATTTAACATTGTTTAAAGATGTTTACAGTCTGTAAAGAAAACACCCAAGAAATTTTAGGCTCTTGTGAAAGTGGTGTCCATATACTTTCTCAAGAGGAGGAAGGCTGTTTTGTTTTTTAATAAACTGTTCTGCAAAAAGTTGTATTTCCAGCACAGTAATGAAAAAGCAACACTGACTATTTACTCAGCCAAAAGTAGCTGGCCAATTTTGGACAGGCAATATTGAAGAAATGCTGAGGCTGGCAGGAGAACAGCTCAAAACTGATTTCCACAGTTGGCCAGACCAGAGATGAACCAGGGCCCTCAAGAAGGGGAAGTTGTTGTTTTTTTCAAACAAGGAAGGATGCTTAAGGCAGAGAGAAAACTAAAAACAAACATAGGTCTGATTGAATTCAAACCTAGGTCTGATTGAAAGTCTTGAATTCTCTTTTTCCCGCCCCATTGATTCGTCTTTTCAAAAGGTATACTTTTCCATCAGCAGATAACTTACAAGTACTTTAATCAAGATAACATATTTAGCAAAATTGGATCTGGGATATTTTGATATTCAAAACCACTGCTAGATTTTAGCTGGCAATTAGCTTCATGGATCTACAACTTAGTTTGACTGCAAAATATTTTTATTACAACACTAACATATAAGATGCAGGGGGGGAAAATGAACTGAACTAAAAATCCTTCTCGTCGGGCAAATTCTTAGTGATCTTGGGTCAAATTAATCTGAAAACCAGTAGAACTACCAAGATTTATCTTCAAGATACTGCTCACTGATCTGTTCCCTACTGGTTTTTTTTTTAAAAGTGCACATTCAAACATCTTTTTGTTTATTTCTACAGTGCACATAATATGGATGTCTATAGGGAACAGTTAAACAGGGAAAAGTGTTCTCCTGATTGTGGCACAAAGGAACATCAGCTTCCAAGTGAACAACGCCTTCTTTAATCAAATAATGTTTACAAAACATTACTCAATTTCCAGTAAGAGCCAGATAAATTTTCTCTAAAAAAATAACAGAATTGTTTTGTTCCTCAAGATTGAACCGCTCCGAGTTCCTCGGCTCCATGTACATACAATGCAACTTCTTGTGACAGAAGTTCATTTTGAACAAGTAATTTCATGCTACTCTCAAGGCAGGAATATGCATTGTGCTTCTGATATATCAATGTTCTCTACAGAATAACTAGTAAAAAATGGATTCTTGCCTTGTGAACAGCTTACTGTACACAACACAATCAGAAATGTGGCAGAACAGGTGGAAAAATACGGGGTGAAGCTGACTTGGCCCAATTCTGCGGACAGTTTCTTTTCTTGTTCTGGAAGGATTTTAGTTTTATGCTATTTAATTATTTTGCTACTGTTTATCATCTTTGTTTAATTTGGTTAGGTTTTGCCCAAGTCACTTTTGATGCTTCTGAAGAAAGACTTAAAAAGAAATTCAGACGTACATATCATTGACTTTACCTTGGTTACATCCAGCAGTTCATGTGTGTAAGTAAATAACAGCACAGAAAATAAATAAAGCTGATAGATTTTTCAGGTTGAAGTATACTCATGTGATATTACAACTCCTACTCAAGCTGTTATCCAGAAGAGTTAATGTCTCAACGACTCAACCCACAACACAACAGTTGCAGACCAGAATGTTGCCTACCCCTTTTCAGGGAAGAACTCTATTGCTGTTCAACCCTTGCAGTTTCATCGGTCATTACACTGATCATATGCGTATATTGATCATACATTTGCATAAATACCAGTTCAAATGGCCTGAAGTGGATTTTTGTGGAAGTTGTGATAAAGGAAGATTGCAAGATGTGGAAGTGGAATTTTGAAGGTCAAACAAGATCACACACACACACACAGAAGGGAAGAAAAGTAGATGATGACTAAGCAATGGGAGTGAACCAATGGAGGTTTTCTTTGCTGAGATGCACACAAACCTTTGCTTGTGATGCATAGGTTCTCCACTTCTTTGAAACAGCCTTTTACATTCAGAGCTTATCTTCCCACTTCACAGATACTTAGACTAGTGCTCCTTCCTCCTCACTAGTCTTAACTTTGCTATAAAATCTACCCTGAGGATATTTACATCTAAAGGAGGCTCAGATATTTGATAAGAAACAAACGCCGTAGCTTATGCGGTACTATGCTCTAATTTGTATCCCCTGCAAAGATCTATGCATCGGGCAACACATCCTCCCTTATCCCAATCTCAAAGTATATCCCAATGTGGGCATGAACTAGGTCAATGGAAGAGGTGGAATGGAAAAAGCAAGAGAACCTGTTCTCGTTGATCTAGCGCTCTCAATATGAATAGCAATAGCACTGTATTTATATACCGCCTATCACGGCTTGCAACCCTCTCTAAGCGGTTTACAATGTCAGCATA
>JANHJO010005538.1:11046-22555 GCA_032468235.1 Pseudoxyrhopus heterurus | reverse complement strand
GTGCTGAAGCTGAAACAGACTGTTTGCTGTTTGCTGCAAGGAGGCAAATTGCTGGGAGGCAGAGGCCGAAGGGTGGGGGCTGATGGGTGGGCAGGGCTTCAGCAACATTCACTGTATAAGATGCACAGACATTTCCACCCACTTTTGGAGTGAAAAAAGTGCGTCTTATACACCGAAAAAATACGGTGCGTGTGTGTATAATTATCAAAGGATAAGACAGATGGATGCCATCACTCATATTAATTTATTAAAATACTCTGTAGTGTACTTCTTCCCTAAGGAATCTGCAATAAGCCATAAACCTGGTGCATGTCTATCTGCACTGTTCTTACTATTAGATATGGCGTTGACAGCATGAAAAATATTCAGAAACATTTGTTTCCAAAGATTATAACATTCTAGCACCATAAATATATTCAAATGTGAATGTTTTGTTTTCAAACAATTTATCTCAAGGAAAAAGGATTACATCCATGCACTGAACAGGAAGCTTAAGACCAGGCTTTCTAGCAGGTGACCCATAGATTTCATCCAACTTTCCTGAGATCAGGCTGAGAGGATGCCTGTCTCTCCTACTATCCATTTCCAAAGTTCCAGAAGACAGGTAAAGGGTTATAGTCTACAGGCTGCCCTTGACTTTCAAACATAATTTACAGGTTGTAAGTCAGGACAATAGCTAAGTGGGTCATCAGGTGACTATACCCAATTTCATGACCTTTAAATTGTATTTATAGAATCATAGAATCATTGGGATGGAAAAGACTTCAGAGATCTTCTAGTCCAACCCTGTTCAACATAGGAGTCTTATATTGTCCCAGTCAAATGGTTGTCCAGTCTGTTTTTGAAAACCTCCAGTGATATACAGTAGCATCTACGACCCCAGAAAACTATTCCATTGATTCTTACTGTCAGAAATGTTTCCTAGATCAGGGGTGTCGAACTCGATTTCATTGAGGGCCGCATCTGGGTTGTGTTTGACCTTGGGGGGCTGGGGTGGCGTGGCCTGGGTGGGCATGGCCAGCTTAACATCATTCGTGTCTGGGGCGCCTGTGGTGGCCTGAGCACTCTGCCAGGAAAAACGGGCTCCCAGTCTTGGAGGGCAGCACATTTTCGCTGGCTGAGGGTTGCAGGAGGCTGTCCCAGCTGAAAACTGAGATTGGGAGCCTGTTTTTGCTGACAGAGGCACCACGAGCCGGTCCTTCGCTGTTTCCAGAGTGGTCCCGGGAGCCAGATCTAAGCATCCAGTGGGCCGGAGTTTGCCTTGGGCCTTGAGTTTAACACCCCTGTTCTAGATTGTAACTCTCTTTGACAAGCTTCCACCCTTTACTTTTTGTCCTGCCGTCTGGTGTCCTAACGAATAAGTCTATTCCTTCTTCTTTGTGAGAGCCCCTGAAGTTCTGGAAGAGAGTTAGCTTGTCACCCTTGATCCTTCTCTTCAATAGGCTAGACATACGTAGGTTCCCTCAACCATTCGTCATATGACTTAGCCGCCAGACCCTTTAACATCTTTGTTGCTCTTGGCTTTGTTGCTTCCAGGTCTCAACATCTTTTTTTATATTTGTGGCAGCCAGGAGTGGACACAATATTCATGTGACCACAGGACACTGCCAGTGGCCGTAAATGTCAGCCAGTTGCTGGGCATCCAAAATGTGGTCACATGATTGCAGGGGAGGGAAACTGGCCATTGGAACTTGGAATCCAGGCCGTAAGATCTGTTTTCAGGGTTCATTGTAACTTTGACCGGTTGCTTAGCGACCGGTTATAAGTGGAAGACTACCTGTATTAAAAAAAACAAAGAGACCCTTTATTTGCAATTTAACAGTTTGAAACTCTGGAATCCTCAGTGATATAGAAAATCCAGAATATTTACCTGACTGAATGGTAATAGCGCTGTTGGTTCTTTTCTGTTTGAGTTTTTTGTACCTTTTAGCTCCAAGCCAGCCTTTGGTGTAAGCTTGCATTATCACCACCCGGCCTATAACTTCACGCAGATACAAGTTCAGTTGTTCAACGTGATAGTATTTCAGGAAAACCTGAAACAAAACAGCGACATCACATTATCTGATAGATCAGTAGAGCAAATTAATTCACAAAGATAGGTCTACAGTATGATAAAGAAGGGGAGGCTTAATCTGATCTATCAAAATGATGGCAGCTTTCCAAGCAACATTAGTACAGCATTTTGCAAAGAAATAGTAACTGGTTTTTTTTAATGGAAAATATGTTGTTCCCTAGCTCAGCTCAGAACTCCTTTTGGCAAACCTAGTGCCTGTGTCCTCAAAATGCATAAGATGAAATGGATGAGAGCTAGCATGGTGTAATGGTGAAAGTGCTGGCTTAGAAAGCAGGCAACTGTGACTTCTAGTCCTGCCTTAGGCATAAAAGATGGCTGGGTGATTTTGGGCCAGTTATTTTCTTTCAGCCCAACCCACCTCACAGGGTTATTGTTGTTGTGGGGAAAATAGAAGGCAAAAGAATTAATTAGTTAGCTGCCTCGAATTGACCAATATATTCTTTATGTGTGTGGATGTGTGCATGTCTGTAGCAGAATTTATTATTATAATTATTACTTGTCTTTCTAAGGTCAACAATACAAGCCATAGCATTTCCTATGACATTCAATAGAAGCAAAAAACTGGACTTGAAAGAAGCAGGATAGGAACAGCATTGATGCCTTTGAACTTTGGTACTAAGGAAGATTCTAATTTAAGAATTCTTCAAGAACTCTGAGGACAGTCAAGAAAACAAACCAATGGATCACTGAATCAATCAACCCATAATTCTCACTTGAGGAACAAATGACCATGTTCCAATTATTCTGCTTTGGACACATTATGCAAAGACCTAGCTCTCTGGAAAAATCTGTAATGCTGGGAAATGTGGAAGGAAAAAGAAGAGGATGACCAGCAGCAAGGATTCTGTTACAATGGCAATGATTACACCAATGGGAAACTTGAAAGAATAAGTTAGGGATAGATGCCTTGGAGAAAATCTATCTATGTGGTTGCTAGGTGACTTGATGGCAATCAATCAATCAATCAATCAATCAATATCAAATCTAAGTTCAGATCCCAATCCAGAAAGCAAGTGGAATGGGAAAGCTTCTCTCTAAACTTTCAGGAACACTTGCAGGAAGGTGACTTTTGAGAGGATTGTGTGTGTGTGTGTGTGTGTGTATATATATATATATATATAACCATTTTGTCATTTTGTCAGCCAGACTGCCACCGAGGTAACTCTTCATGAAAAAATATCTTTAGGCTATTCATAATAGAGATGTAGCATAGACATTTGCATGAAGTGATAGCAGGTTGATTTGATGTCCAGGCTCTAGTACATAATGCAATACTTTGGGCAGTGATTGCAAAGCTTTAAAAAATTGAAATGAATTCAACACTTCTGCTCAGAAGAGCCAAGATAGTCATATATCATTTCAAAACTAAAGTAAAGAAAATCGTGAAATATTAATTCAAATAGGAAAGGCAATAGTCATAGACTGGAATTACTTCCGGATGCTTTAAGGTTATTTGAAACCTCTTACCTAAGTTTCAAGATATGTGGAAAGTCACAGCTTAAATCATTTTTACAAGAAGCACTGCACTATTACTGGATATTGATCATGAAAGTCAAATGGAGCTCAATGTTCAAAGGTAACATTAATTGCTTGGAGGAAGGTGGAAGAGAAATACCTGGTGCCATTTGTTTCCCTTTACTGACTCCCCAAATGGGAAATGGGGAAAAAGATGCTGGACTACATAGATTTTTCATATCTTAGATATAGCGACCACATATCCTTTATTATAAAGGTTAGTCCTTGTTTTTCAGAAAGCTGTCTAAAGATTTATTTTTCAAAATCTCACTTTTGTCCTTTATTTTAATCATTTAGTTTCACTGTACAAATGCTGCCACCTGATGCACAGTTTTTCACATACAGGTAAAAATATACATTAATATACAAAAAATATACATTTTTCACATTCAGGTAAAAATATACATTAAAAAAATGTCTCTTTCAAATAAATGTACATATACTGTTTGATCTTAAATAATTTTGTTAGAATACTGCATGTTTCAATACCAGATGCAAACACCATTCTACACAAGAACACCTAAGACCATCTTCACGCTGTCTTAGCAGCCATTTCATGATGAAATCATAGAGGTGATGCCATGAGGACATGTCCTCATCACATGATAGGTGAGGGAGCATCCATGCCAGAGCAAACAGATTGTGTGAATGAACTCTTAGATGTGACATTAAATTCTGCTGAGCTATAAACAGGCCTACCAATTGGCACTTTTTTTATATAGCTCTGGCCCTTATTGCATACTGCCAATCGCATCTGATAATGTCCCATCCTAGAAAGACTATTGTTTCTCAAGTATTTCTCACATAAAAAGGAAAGGGATTCCTCAAGAGTGCCAATGGGCGGCAATGCACAATTCCATTTTTTTTATGAGGGTATATGTCCATGTCTTTTGAAAAGCAGTGTCCCATGCCTTTTAAGTGAAGGGACTATACTGCAAGAAGTACAGTATAATCAGCTTTTATACATTGGTTGTAAAGAATGGTTTTTAAAGATAACATTAGTTTGAACACCTTGCACAACACTATTAAATATTACAGGACTTCCATTATGATTGTATCTTCTGCTCCAAGAGATTTGGAATGGAATTTATCTTACCTTTGTTTTCCCAAGAGCCCACTTGTTTAACTTGGCCTTTTGAAGAATAGCGATGCAGTTTTCTTTGCTTGGAGAAGGGTTCTCATGTGCTTTGAAAGCAATGTAATAATATCTACAGAAATATAAACGATAACCAAGATCAGATTTGAAAAAGCAAATTGTTTACTGTGGCACAGGAAATCCTGCAAATAGTATGGATTAGGATTTCATGAATCAGAGCAATTGCATATGGATTAGTCCCTGCAGTTTTCTTGGCAAGGTTTTTCAGAAATGGTTAGTCATTGCCTCTTTCTAGGGCTGAGAGAAAGTGCCTGGCCCAAGGTCATCAAGCCAGCTTACTCTAAAGCAGGACTATAACTCATGGACTCCTGGTTTCTAGCCTGGTACCTTAACTATTACACCAAACTGGCTCTCTCACTATATTGTATAAGTACCCAAATGTATGTCCCCCATGCCACAAAATCACCTGCCAAATGACAAGAATATGTCTAAGAGGCATCAAAAAGCCAGGCAACTTGATAAGCTTTTTAAGATGGGGCATTTTAATTTGATTTGAAAGGGTCAGTGCTCCCATTAAATCTAAACCTTATAATAATAAAACTTAAAATGTTTCTTCACAGCCAACTCATCCTCATTCACTTCCCTTAACTTTCTAAAAATGGTTTGCGGAGTAGCATAATATATGTTTGGCATATGATACATATTTAGGCTTAACTAATTTCAGGATTTCAACAAATTTAATTTATTTAGAAATTCTATTGGACACATTAAAAGCTAAGGGCAAGGTTTTTTTCTTAAAAAAGCATGTGTTTTAATATCAACTCTAAGGTAATGTTGGGAGCATCAACTTACTAAATTTAATGGGGATGCTCCAAATTACTTAATAACATTCTTTCTTCACCAGCCTTAAAGCTGATGTTCATTTAAAGCATTAATACATAATATTTCAGGTACTGTTGCTTCTTTTTAGAGTAGATTGGTGACACTGAAAGATAACAGCACAGATTCGCTCTAGGTGTGTCAAGGTTACAATTAGTTTACAGTAAAAATGACTTCCATATCCATCTTCATTACATGGGAGTTATTGGTGAGGGAAGGGAAGCAGAGGAGAGAGCGAGAATGCAATCAAAGGCAAAAAAAGATTCTGCCTCTACAATAAAAAGAAATAAAAAAGAATGAATGGTGAAGTTAAAAGCAATTGATTCTGCTCATCATAGCACTCAAATATTGTCTACTCCTACTTGGAACGAGATCTGGTCGATCTGCCCTTCGGCCTCCCTGTATAGTACAGTATAGTTGAATTGTGACTAACGGGGCCTGCTTCATGTATGGTGTCACATGGCTTCCATGTAGAAAGACAGTATAGTGGCTCAACTGCTTTTCAAAGGAGAAGTGGACACAGCCATGATGTGGGTTGAGACATGCAAGGCCCCAGCAAGGCAGGAAACAGGCCTAAGACTTGCAGAGCTCCAGTGGGGTAGAAACAGAGAACAGGTGCCTCAGGGTGTGGAAGTGGCCCTGGGAGGGCCAGGCAGTCCACCTGTGAGTTGGGGAGGTGGTTGCAATGTGGGCCTGGCATTCCAGGGCTTCCATCACCCCAAGGCATCCATGCTCTGCTTAATGTTGCAACTCTGAGAGTAAAGGTTATGGCATTAAATGAGGTGATCATGTGGGCGCCTTGCTTAATGACTGCCACTAATTACAACCATAATGGGCATTATGGTTGAAGGTCAAGGAGTACCTGTATTATGCTTGAGTGTGCCATAAGCACTTCATTATTTTTTAGTTCACAAAACTTTGAAACACTTTTATTTTTTTGCAGCAACCAGGTAGGTGTCTCTTTCTAAGGATACTATTCTGTCTTGCGTATCATACCATAATCCATGTAGTACTTTATTTGGTGGAAGAATAATCAAACTGAAAGTGATTTACTAAATACAGAATCAACTGGGTGTCTCAAAGACACCATTATAGGATTAGAATATTATCTACAAAGTAACATGAAACTAAAAAAAGAAAAGAGAAGAAAATCTGGTAATTCCCCATGTGAAAGCAAAATGTTTTACATATTGTTTTAAAGGAACAATAACGGAATGAATAGTTTTGGAAAAAAGATTGAGAAAGAGAACATTACTGACAATTCGTATGTTTATTAAAACATGATTCACACAATCTTCCAGAAACCATAGCCACACACACTCTCACACACGTGCATATATGTATATATGTTTACTGAGAATTATGTATATTTAGATTTTTTTATCCAACATATTTTACATTTCTTATAAATAAGGAAGTGTAATATTATTCGGATCTCTAGTGTGTTGGAGAAGCTTTCCATCACCACTAAACACTTTACCGTTTCCATCTTAAAGGCCATCAGATGCATAAGAGTTCCATATGGCCAGAATAATGTAATATTCCTCAATTATTCATAGCTTAAGAATGTACTTCAAAGTAAACTCTATTTATTTCAATCACGGTACTATACTAGGATCCTGGACAGCTAAAGTATAATCTTATGTGTACATATTCATATATCAAGTACATTTAAGTTTTTCTCTATCTGCCTTATTCCTCCTGCTTTAAAACAAATTTGGCAGTCAGTAAGTAGTGAGACTTCGCAACTAACAACAATTAGTGAGAAGACCTTATCAAATGTCTCTTGAAGCCTGTCCTTGAAAAAACTTGCTTTTTGGGCACCTATATTATCCCAGACTTTTAAAATTTCATCTAAAATTTATTTTAATCTGTTCCTTAGATCAGAGTTCCCTAACTTTTCTGGCTTTGTGGACCGGCCAGAGGGGTGGGATGCGGGGGAGAAGGGATAAAATAATAAATAAAATTGTGGTTATGGCAGCAATTATTTCATAAATAAGCATGTTTAATAAAACAAGGGCAGTAGACCTATAGAAGCCAAAAAATTTCCCAGCTTCTAGGTACCGATAATATTCACTAGACCAAGATTTTTGGATTGCTAAAAGCTATATAGTATCCTATAGAAAGGTAGGAAAAATGAATAAATAAGTAAAGAGCAAGGTTCTTATGAAATGGATCATTTTAAAAAGTCCCAATTCCTATATCTAAAGAAGTATGATAAAGGCACATTTTAATAATATATTCTTTTTTTAAAGATTTGGATAAGGAAATCTCTAAATTTATATGGCAGGGGAAGAAAGCTAGAATTAAAACAAAATTACTCCAAGAGGCAAAAGAGAGAGGCGGTTTTGGGCTCCCAAATTGGGAGTTGTATTATATGGCTGCGAAATTGGTTTGGATTAAGGAATGGATGTTATTAAGAAATAAATAATCTTGACATTAGAAGGCCATAACTTACAATTGGGGTGGCATGCTTACATGTGGTATGATAAATATAAAACAGGAGGAGATTTCCAAAGGCATAATGTGAGAAGGACATTATTTGAAGCTTGGACTAAAATTAAATCAATTTGTTATGAAAAAGTACCCTGTTGGGTATCCCCAATTGAAACTCTGGTGCACCCTAACTTGTTGGGGTCTGTTAAGAAATCTACATATAAAGAAATCTTAGATGAAAAAGGGGCACTTAGAAGTGAAATGGATTTAAAAAAACGGGGAATATTAAAGGACTGGTGGCTATACGCGAGAATTAAGTCCAGTTTTCAAAAAGATTTGGTAGAAAGGGGGATAGCCAAGGAATTTGTTGAATTTGATCACATAATTCTCAGAAATGATGATAAACTGATAAAGAAAAGTTATGATTTTTTACTGGGGAGAAAATTAGAATCCGAAGTAGTGAAGGAAAATATGATAGCATGGATGAGAAATTTCGGTTACACAATAGACATAGATACTTGGCAGACTATATGGACCAAAAATTGTAAAATAACCATGTCCTCGGCTTATAGAGAAAATGCACTTAAAATGTTTTACAGATGGCATCTACCTCCGGCTAGATTGGCAAAAATGTTTCCAGGGGTAACACCAAATTGCTGGAAATGCAAATTTGAACATGGCACATTTTACCACATGTGGTGGTCCTGCCCCACAGCGATGCAATACTGGAAAAGAGTTAGCAATTGGATCTTTGACATCACAGGATATAGGCTTCAGTTTAAACCAGAAATATTTTTATTGGGCTTGATTATAGACAAATTGGAGAAGAAGACGTGGCATCTAATAATACATATAATAATGGCTGCGAGAATCTTATTCGCACAAAATTGGAAAAACTCTAAATTGCCGACAGAAGAAAATTTAATCGCAAAGATTTTAGACTGTGCGGAGATGGATAATTTGACAAGGTTGATTAAGGATAATGGGGAGAAAGGAAATTGTGTTGAATGGGATTCAGTGTATTCCTGGTTAGAAAAAAGAAAACAGAAAGTATGTGCAGAATAAGTATCAAGTGGGATCCATTCTATGACTGCCTTGGTCCACCTCCCATCAGTCCTTCTTGCTATGTGGCTGGCCCATTTCCATTTCAGTTCTTTTACTCTCTTGATGGTATCAAATACTTCCGTTTGTTCTCTTATACATTATTGTCTATTATATCTTTGTATGTAAGATTTTTATCTTACACAGTAGCTTTATAGAAGTCAGCTGTAGCCAAAAAAAAAACCCAAAAACCAAAGAACAAAAAAAAAAAAGCCTACACGTCCAAGCAGACTTTCAAGAATTATGTGGTTCATAAAAGCCTGTTGGGTTTTTTCTGAGAAGGTTAAAACTGCTAATCTCTACTGAATATCCTGAGTGTAATGAAAAGAGAAGATAGGCTTTTAAGGAGCCATCACCAATGTGTGCTGAACAGAGGTGAAAGGACAAAACTTATGGAAGGAAATTTGCAATAGGCATATAAAAGGAGTGATGAGAGGCTGTTAAGGAGAAGAAATAAGTTAGCTTTTGGAGTATGTTTTCCATACTCTAGACAAAACCTTTTTAAAAAATTTTGCACCTTGAAAAAGTAGAGCTTTGCGGTTGTCCACAAATTGTGTGTGTGTGTGTGTGTGTGATTCTCAGCTGAAACAAGTGCTGAAAATGCTCCAAAAGCTCAGGTGTAAATCTACCTAAAGGAATGCTGATTGCCTGAATGGGATCACTTATTCTGGAAATAGATGTTTATGTCTTGTTGGTTTTTCTTCACTCGATGCATACCTAACAAACAGTGAGAACTGAGTTTGATGGATTTATTTACCTCTTTTAAGAGACTTATGCTGTTTTTTTATGCTGTTTTTGGATGTAAAAAATTGGATGCCCCAATCATTAACCAGAAGTCATCTGAGTTTGAGTATTCTGAAAGACATCAAGTTGTGAATTATTTAATCAATTGGGGAAGGGTTGACAGAGGAAGAGAGACAAGCTTGTGGGATTCATGATTCAAGGAATGGGTTCTGATACTGTCCCTTGACTTAGAGGCATAATATGCTGTACTGCTTGGGTACCAAAGAGTCTTGGGATAGCATCATTATCAGCAGTAAGGGAGTGATTTACCTTGTGTGTGTACTACTGCAATGAATCTTCCGAATAGCATTCTACCTTGAAGAGTGAAATAGTGGCATACAGAGAAGTCCTATATGATTGATATTAATTGCTTTTAAGGTCTCCTGCATTGTGCAATGAGCTAAAAAACTCTTTATATTCGTAGGAAGTCACATTCATTGCACCCATTGAGATCCATTGTGCAAGGAGGCTACTGTGTGAGAATCAAGAAGGATGCCAGGTTGCAGTATGGATTGTATCCAAAATGTCTGTAGGTTTTAGTGGATAAGATGGGAAGAACTAGGATTGTGTTAGCCATCTTTTGGCTCAGATACTGAGGTGATTGTAGATATTGTACATGACTGGTGATGGGGAAGGATGGGTCAAGGGAACCATGTCCTTTTGGCAGGTGAGATGAATTACAGGTAGTCCTTGACTTATGACTACAATTGAGCCCAAAATTTCTCTTGATAAACAAGACAGTTAAGTGAGTTTTGCCCCTCTTTTATGGTCCTTCTTGCCACTGTTGTTAAGTGAATCACTGCAGTTGTTAAGTTAGTAACAGGAGGTCGCAAAGGGTGATCACATGACCCCAGAACACTGCAACCATTATGAATATATGTCAGTTTGCCAAGTGTTCTAATTTTGATCATGTGACCATGGGGATGCCTCAATGGTTGTATGTGCATGAAAAATGGTCATAAGTCAATTTTTTTCAGTGCCGTTGTAACTTTGATTGGCTACTAAACAAATGGCTATAAGGCAAGGACTACCTGTACTTCCAGGAACAGGAAAGTGGAATGTAGTAACAAGCCCTGTGAATCTCAGATTATTTGAGCAATGTACTTCTACAGCAAAGTGAAGTATAGTGAAGACTTTTTTTACATCATCCTGTTGCATTATATTGTATTTGGGGGTGTTTTTGTGCAAATACATGCATGCACGTATGCATTTATGTATCCAAACTGAGATCCAGGCATGCTTTGATTCATTCTGCTCTATGTATAGACAATGTGTGGGAATCACAATGGCTTTTCCCCATTTATTCTGTCGGATGTTAGCTGGGAAGTGTACAAATGGGGATCACATGACCACAGGACACCACAACTGTTGTAAATAAACGCCAGTTGCTAATGTTTGAAATTTAGATCATGTCATCTCATGTATACTGAAATGGTCATGAGTGTGAGGAGATCGTAAATCACTTTTTTCAGTCCCATCGTAATTTTGAATGGTCACTAAAGAAATGCTTGTTAGTCAAGAACTACCCATAGTAATTTATGGAATACCATCTATCCAGTGGTGGGATTCAATTTTTTTTACTACCTACTCTGTGGGCGTGGCTTGGTGGCCATGTGACTGGGTGG
>JANHJO010005537.1:15494-28101 GCA_032468235.1 Pseudoxyrhopus heterurus | reverse complement strand
CTCCCTCCCTCTTTCTCTTTCTCTCTTTTTCTTTCTCTTTCTCTCTCACACAAATGCACACATATTGATAAAATATGGGATCCTTCATACATCTCCTACTGCAAAGAACTTGAAATAATCACTAAAGCAGCAGGATCCAATTTGGCAAGAAGGTGTCTTGCTGGCTCACCCTCTGGAGCAGGTTTAACCTCTAACTGCAACAACAACAAAAATTAAGACTATCTATTTCAAAGGACTCGAAGGAGACTCATTATTATCATTCCTTGGATGCTAAGCCTGTAACTAAATAAGGGAAGGGCGATGCGTTCCCTATGGCGACCTGAGGATCAGTCCAATTTAGCGAGACACGTCCCATTGATTTTTAGCTATAAGTTGCAATTGATCCTTTTACTGTCAGCTACGCTCATGGACCTACCCGGTGTCGCTAATCCTCTTAAGCAGCAGTCAAGGAATTGAGATAAAAGCTGTCAAATCACTTTGGTTTAGATAACACTTTTCTGAAGTTAGAGATTCTTCAATCTTTGGATGTAATGGACCAGCTCTGCAGCTCCGATCTGTCTGTAATGCGCTGAGAAAAAGTGAGCATGAATGCATTTTAAAAAAAGATTATTTTAGGGCTAAAGCAGGTCATTTTATAGGTTATTAAGACATCCTTAAACCGGGATCACTCAAAAACAGTGTGTATAAGATCACACTTCCATTAATGAACACTCTATGAATAGTGAAATGGCCTGTTTTTCCTTCCAGTATAATTGTCTATAGTTTTCTAAAATCGAATGCAAACTTCAGATCAGATGTATATTAACATACAATTTAGATTTCTTAAATCTACTAATGCGCAATAAAATTAAATTAATATATCTATATTTATTTATTGATCTCTTGTATTACTATGGTTTTATTTTATCCAAATAGAACTTGGGTGTTTGGTTTCTATATCTCACATAATTTTATTGATATACATTGTTACATATAGCTACCCATCTAAACTATCTGACACATTAAGGACATTCAAAAGGAACAGCACAAGGAACTTTAAATACATCACTTTCTCAATTCAATGCTTGGCAGAATTCATTGTATTTTAACGTAAGAGAGCTCTGTGGGAGATGACCTGATGGAGCCCAAGAGAGGCGGTCAAACACATCTTCAGACTAGAGTCCCTTCACGCCCACAAGAGATCTAACTCCAGCCCACCTTGAATTCCTTATCTACCACCAAATTGCTTTGTTTGTTTGTAGTTCAGATTCTTGTAGAGAGCTTAAACTTGCAATAAATTATATTTATTTGAACTGCCAGAATCTCCTGATTTTCCTGGTACTTGACAAGATCTGAATTGGTGATTCATGGTTCCCTCAATCTTATTAAATATGTTATAAATATGGACATGACACTATCACTGGATCATATTAAGAATCTTAGTGGTAATGGCTTTATAAGTCAACACAGGGGTGATCCATTTTTCACTGCTGTAATGCATTTTGTCAAAGTACATGGTTGTACTTCTCATTTGACAAAACACATTTGCCAACTCTTCATTTGAAATTCTTTTCAAGCCCATGAGTTAAATGCATACCAGGAAGTTAATCAATACTTCTTTGACGAGATGTAGCATGCCATTGCATAATAATGAAAGTTACAAAAACAAGCTCTACTTCATCGTTTTAAAAAGGTAAGAGAAGATCATGGTGTTTGTCTACCATCAAAATTCTCAAGACTGTTCTTCCTTACATGCAAATGAAAATGCCATTTTATTTTATTTTATTGTGATTAAAAGTTTTAAATCAGCCAATAGCTGGCCAATTTACAATGAACACACTTTGAATAACAGCTCAAATAAAAATATATACAATAAGAAGCAAGATTTTAAAAAAATACCACATAAACTAGGCAGCTGCAAGTCAGTCACTGAACAATTTGAATTAAAATACTATTAAAAGCCAGTTAAAAAGCCTGGGAAAATAGAAAGATCTTCAGATGGTAGTAGAATGATGCTATGAGGGTATTAGTCAACTCTCTTTGAGAAGAGTATTCCATAATAGGTGTAGAAAACCTATTTTCTACAGAAAAAGGTTTCTGTACAGAAAAAAGCTCTCTTTGGAAAAGGCCATCTCCTTTGGTTAGGGCAGAGATCTCTAAACTTGGCAACTTTAAGACTTGTGGACTTCAACTCCCAGAAAGTTGCCAAGTTTGGGGACCCCTGGGTTAGGGACTTGAACGAAGGCCCTCATTAGGTAATCTTAATTTTTTTGTGCTCTTAAATTCTGGGTAAGTATATAT
Organism: Pseudoxyrhopus heterurus; assembly: GCA_032468235.1. Classification (NCBI taxonomy): domain Eukaryota; kingdom Metazoa; phylum Chordata; class Lepidosauria; order Squamata; genus Pseudoxyrhopus; species Pseudoxyrhopus heterurus. The sequence continues at coordinate 25,821 of JANHJO010005537.1, read as the reverse complement.
GGGAGAAACTGCTCCTTCAGGTAACCTCATCCTAAACCACTTCAGGACTTTAAAGATTAAAAAGACAGGTTCATCCCACACAATCCATTTTATCTGGATTGAGTTTGTTTAATGGCTGTTGTCCAGAATTCTGCCATTTACAATGAAAAATCCAGTGTGGAATACAATCCTGTTGTAGACAATTATTAGGCTGGTTAGCAGGGTGGCTTTCTGATTCTTTTGTCATCAGGAGGCCAAGAACCTTTAGATGTTATAAGGGTTAACTGAGAGGCAGTTTCTGTAAGCAGGGCAATAAAGATTAGGCTAGAAACATCACCAGAATGTTTTCTTCCTGCCTTCCTTACAGGATTAGCCCTGCAAAGTGGAAAAAAACAAAAGGAGATTTCTTCCAACAACCGGTTCTCCGAACTGCTTAGGAAGTTAACAACCGGTTCTAATGAATAGGTGCGAATCAGTAGAAACCCACCCCTGGATGGCAGCTAGTAGAATTTTCCACGGCTCTGTGCTGTTCTCTACTGGTTCTCATTTTTCTTTCAATCCAAATATGAAATCAGTCAAATTAATCAAATCCAGGGATATAGCCATAGTGAAATGAGCATCAGAAAGTATCCTGGAGTATGAATAGTCATGATGGGATGCCTTAAAATAAAATCCCTAAATATTTCAGACTTAGCATGTGTTCAAACAAACTTGTTTCCCCTTGAGAGAAAAGAAGAGCTATTTGGAGTTAGCATTTACAGCAGGTTGGCTTGAAAATGAGTTTCCAAAGTTCATGTTTTCCATTTATCCTAATCCTTTTATCCTTTCAATTCAAGTCACTGAGTTTGAAAAAGCACAATTCAGCCTTTTGTAAAAAAAAATCTGGTAATCCTGTATAAACCAAAATCTCAGCTTGCATGGCATGCTTCCAAAATATATTGAGTTGCATTAATTCTTCTAAAACTTTTTAAAACAGATTTTAACATACCCACCCAGGCACAGAAACAAACCTTGCAGATTTTTTTTTTTTTAGTCTCAATGAATAGCATTCATATTTCAGTAGTTTGCAAGAGAGAGTTTTAAAAGGCTGAAGCGATTCTGTGTTTAAGAGCTTAGAGACAAAGGAGCTTCTTTTCTTGTCAATTATAATATTTGAAAAGAAAATGATGTTAATTTCTTTAACAATTTAAACACAAATTCTTTGCCAGCTGGTTACTTTGCTACCCAACAGAGACTGCAACAGTTAGGGATGATGGACTGTTATAAAACCAATTCATTTTACTACATGCTTTATAGCATGGATTTTTTTCTTTTTTGGCAACACTCGGTCAGATTTAATATTTTACATATCCAGGTAAAATGTACAGTATAAGCCTATTCTGTCAGGGGACTACACATCGTATCCAGTCTCAGAGACTAAGTAGGATTGAACTTAGTTATAACTTCAGTGAGATAGTTCCAGAAAATTTCACATCTTCTAGACCAGACTGGGATGTATTTTTTTTTTTTTTAAGGATGTGTAGAATGCAAATTACTTCCATGTTGCTGTCAAAGATGTGTCCAGGAGTCATGTTCAACCTAGTAGCAATGTTATGCCCTTAGTATCAAATTGTGATTTGATCTTTGCAGCATCATTTTCTGGAGTATCCAAGTAAATGTATATCAAGGAACTAGGGATCTAACTTTAGTCTATTACTGATCCACAGGAAGCTAAAAATCTCAGATTCGTTCTAGTACAATTCAGTGTAGAATTCCTTTTCATTGCTATTAGCAGTAAAATATTCTAGATCTCTAACTGCTTCAATAAATAGTAATCCATAAGGCTATAGCAAACTCAACAAACATCAACAAAGATATGCAAGCCACGGGCCTGTGCCCTGGAGATGCAGCTGACCATGCAAAGTGGCATTCAATGAGCTGAAAAATGAACCCTGCACCTGCAGGAATATGCTAGGAAGAAGATGAAGATAAAGGAGGAGGAAGAGGAGGAGGAGGAGGGGGGGAGGAGGAGGAGGAGAAGGAGGAGGGAGAAGGGAGAAGGGAGAAGGAAGAAGGGAGAAGGGAGAAGAAAAGGTTATAGCAAATTGATATGTCTCTGTCATAGGCACTTGGACAATTTACCTCATTCACAGTTCTAAGTTCGAAGAGCTTGAATTTGTCCCAATAAGTGAGTATAAAGAATGAGAGACATTTGAATTTATTGTACATCTGTAATTAGGACCACATGTAAACCCAGATTTGTGAGAGAAAAATCTGGCAAGGAACATCTAATTGGTTGCAGATTAAGATGAATTCTAAAGTTTCATGGGCAAAACATGGCGGAATCTGATGATTATTGAGAATTTTAGATTGCTAACTACAGTGTTTAGATTTTATGAATTTTAGAGGAGGCCTGGACTCTTTTGAAAGCTTGAAGGTGGAGACATTTCAGCTCAACATTGATGAGGAGGAAAAATAAGAGATGGAGTTAGAATTTTTGTGAAGAGCTCTTCCATTCTCCCTGTAATTCAAGCACTGGCATATATCAGCACGTCACTGACTAGATGATTTTATGAGGAAGACATCATTCATTATTCAGGATTTGTTTTGCACAAAGGGCTACAGTGTTTGAAATAGATTAAAAATGAAGAGAGAGGGAGAGAAGAAAGAAATCCAGTCAGGTAATCTCTTCCTTTTTTTATCCCATTGACTTTTATCCCATTCTTACAAAAAGAACAGTATAATAATATGCTAGCAAAGAGTTATTTCTCCAAATAGGAATGGTATCTGTCAATTTATTTGGGGATGTGACAATTATAGTCTAACATATTTGGAGTGTGTTGGGGTGGCAGGGTGGCTCAGTGGTTAAGACACTGGGCTTGTCAGCTGGAAAGTTTGCAGCCCATGTTCGAGACCTGAGCACCATGTGATGGCTTGAGCTCCCGTCCTCGCCCTAGCTCCTGCCAACATAGCAGTCTGAAAGTATACAAATGCAAATAGATAAATAGGCACCACTTCAGTGGGAAGGTAACATCACTCTATGACATCATGTTGGCCACAGGACCACGGAAATGTTTTCGAACAGTGCTAGTTCAATGGCCTTGAAATGGAGATGAGCACCGCCAGCTATAGTCGACAATGACCAGTGGAGTAAAATCCACAAGGACTCCTTTACCTTTACCTATACTTGGAGTATAATAGGTTATGTTAAAAGGATGTTTACCATTGTCTGCTCTGTTTATCCCAAAACTTATAATTTATGTAACAACATATCAACTCATCCAGGAACTTGATGGATATGAGGAAATCGGAATGACACGAAGCCCCCTTATTAGATCAATTGATTGGAATCGTATTTTAACTGGATTAGAAGAATCCAGTATACTGTAAAACCATTAGATCTACAGGATATTCAAATAATTCAAAATCAGTAAATGAGTTTCCTTTAGAGAACACTAAGAGCAATTAGGGAAAAAAATCATACTTTTTTTCCTACTGTAACAAAAAGAAGCAGATGGTTTTTTGTGAATTTTGAGGATTCACTTTCTTCCTTTCCAAAAACTATAAGCTTGAAAAAACCCAAGATGCTGTCTAAATCATATATACTGTATATATTCAGTATTTGCAATATGCAAATACATATATCACAGAGATACTAAAATGTTTCTCCCAATTCCAAAAAGACTTGGGCTATTCAGTATTAAGGAATGAAATATCAATTACACTGGGACGAATTTGATTATTAATAATTGGCATATAATCAACAGCATTTGGCAGTGAAACATGGAACAACATGCTAACAGTGTTACAATCTATCCTCTAAATTGCCAGTTATGCTACTGTCCTATCACTCACCCAAAATATTTCTTCTTCCTGAAATAAAGTAGAACACCATGTTTCTTCCCATTCCATAGACAGAAGATAGTTTATAACTTGATTAAGCCCTCAAACAATCAAAGAATAGCAGTTAAATATATGGAATTTGGTATCTAGTTTTGGTGTGCATATATAGAAAAGGACAAAAGTGTATTCCAGTGCTACTCATCTTGCTACTTCTCTAGATAGAATTTAGGGTTTCACTCTGCTTGATAATCAAGTCCATCTTGTCCTTGCTCAAAAGCGATGGAGAAAATTGAGTATAGCTGCTGGACCATCGTCTTCATGCTGTAGGCTAAAAGTGAATATAAAAAGGAAGAGGCAGATTGAGGGCAGTGAATACCATGCATGGTATTTGAAAGGCAACCTTAAAGGTAAACAACAACAACAACAACAAAAGGCAAGGAGGAGATGCTGATACAAAGAAATTCAGGACAATTTAAATAAGAAGGAAGTGCTTTCAACAGAGGAAGGTATGAGTCGAGTCAGCAAGGAAAGGACTTTAGAGAGGAGATGATTTAAAATGGAATGACAAAACAATCCCATTTAGAAATGTAAATGGGGTAGTGGGTTGAATCTCCTTTGAAAGGGACAGTAGTGGTTTCAGGGACATTTAACAACAGAAAAAATATCAACCAGTAAAGCCAACAAGAGACGTGGCATGAAAATAAGAAATATTTTGTGGACGCATATATCCAGGTTGCAAAAACACACGATCTTCTGACTAAATAGCTGCATATGGTAGAAATATCTTCCCAGACATCCTCCAGTTCATTATACATGTTCCAAGCTGGATGTATGCCTTGAAACCTTATCCAATATCCTGGAAAAGCAAAAACCGCTATCTCACTATGCCAAACCGAGTGTCTTTTAGCCAATGTTCAAAATTTGCACATGCATGCGTACACCCTAATGGGATAAAATATATTAATGTTGGATCTGTTTCCTAAACAAAGACAGTTAGAGCAACAAGAACAGCTAATCCTAATCATGCGATATCATTATATATAATCATTACAAAAGAATTTAGAATCCAAGTTCTAAAAGTCAATAAAAGAAAAGAAGCTAGGGGAGGAATATTGAGATAAACTTAAAATAAAAAAGTTCTAATTATGGTTCACTTGAATTACTGTTTATTACTTTAATATGCCAGCTAATCTTCAAAAGATTCTACTTTATTTGATTGTGTTGGTCCATGGTGCTATTTGTGTCCCAGTCTTTTTAATCTTGCTCTCAATTTTTTTTTAATCTTGTATTTATTTATTAGATCTATGTGCTGCCCAGCTCAATCAGGTCACCCAATTATTTGTTATAAGGCAAACTTCTGTTTTAAAGAATTACTAATTTCTTTGGTTCTGAATCTTTGGTCAAATGACGTAAGTCTGACTTAGGTCAACTGACATAGAGCAGTATGCATTGCCCATTAAAGATGTACAAATGGACTGTCATGGCAGAGAACTGGGGAAAAGAGATAATATGTGCTTCCCTTCAGTGCTTGCAACCGTCAGAAGAAAAACTGTGCATGAACATATAATTGCAAACAAGTGCAAGATGAAAATTCCAGCAAAGGTAGAAATAAAATTACATCAAATTATCAAATTCTGGCTGCATAATGTGATATATTGAAAGCACAGAATTATATCGAGACAGGCAGAGTGTAACACCTTACTAGATGCAAATGGCATGTTTTATAGACAGACCAGAAATATCTGTTTCTGTCTTGCTGCATTAATATGTGACTTTGAAACCTTGTCTGGTTATTCTAAAAACTGGGATAGATCAGATTTAGATCTGCTTCATAATAACTCTATATTGCAGCCGGACTCATTTGTTTATCCTGGTTCGGATGGGAGAGAATAAGCTCAAAGATGAAGTTAAAGTTTGCACAGTTAGGATCCTCGGTGCCCTCTATTTTGTCTACGAATTGGGCTGCATTGTTCCTGAACAAGTTGTCCTGTGATGGCTCCTGCTGGATCAATAAATTGGAAGAATGGGCAGGGGCAGTCTTTGCTTCCTTGGGCTGATCCGCCAGTTGTGGCCTTACTTGGGAAAAGAGGACCTGACTACACTGGCTCACTCATTCATCACCAACCGGTTAGTGTATTGAATAGACCTGCCTTTAAAGATCAGCAGCAGCCTTCACATGGGGAAGAATACAGTCACCCATTTGCTTTGGATGCTGCTGTTTAATGTCTATGGAGATTCCCAATCATCCAGTTGTTGGAAGTTAAAACCCACCCCCCTCCTAGGAAAATGAAATATGTTGGGATACACTAGAAAAGGCAGAATATTTCCCCTAAAAGAGAGGCAGAAACTTACCCCCCCACACACTTTTGTTAATGGGCCATTAAGACCTGGGTCAATCTATAGAAGGATACCTCCATAATAGGAATTGCCCAAAGCAATTCATTGCACCTTCATTCTACCACCCACCAAGTTTTCAAGCAAACCTAGCTACACAGACAGCCTACAAAGTTAACTAAGACCCCCGCCCCCTGGAAGTCTAACAGCCAATGGGATACATTTCTTGTACAGGAAACAGGAAATTCTAAGGCAGAGCTTCAGAGAGGGTATAAAACCAAGGGACTCTCAACATCTCCTCCTTTTTCTTCACCCAAGAGCTCCAAACCATGTGATCTTGTCCACCATTAAACCATCTTTTCAAACAGCCTCCAGGTTTCCAGTGTCCTTTTCCCCACTTGCAACTGAACCCAGAAGGATATTTCTTCCAACACAGTCATGGTTGTCCCAAAGGTGCTTTTTTTCAAGAGGCAACTGGACTTTCTAGTTCCAGAAAGTCCAGTTGCCTCTTGAAAAAAGCACTTTTGGGACAGGCTGCTGTTTAGCCTAACTCACACCCAAGCAAGGTGTAGACAAAAGACATAGGGATATGAAACATACACGGCACAGCCACATAGACCAAGTACAACTTGGTAACTCTTTTCCCTTTTCTTTTAAAGTGATATTCCTTCTATGTTAAACTACCTTTGAAGAAACAGAGACATTATACCACTACTTTACATTTTAACATTGGCCAGAGAAACATACGTTGAAGATAATCATAGAATCATAAAATCACAGGGCTGAAAGAGATCTTGGAGACCTTCGAGTCCAATCCCCTGCCCAAGGCAGGAGTTTTTATACCACCCCAGAAAAAAAGGTTGTCCATTTTTTTTGTGTGAAAACCTCTATCCACAACTCCAGAAGGCAGGCTTTTGCATGGATTAATTATCTCACTGTCAGGAAATTCCTCCTTCGTTCCAGGCTGGATTTTCCTCTGATGAATTTCCACCCATTGTTTCTTGTCCTGCCCTCAAGAGTTATGGAAAATATCAACCATCTCTTCCCTGTGACAGCTCTTCAAGTACTGGAAAATGGCTCTGAGGTCCACAAGTGGGCTTCAAAAATTTTAGCAATCGGTTCCCTGCTCGGTTTCTGGGTGGGCATGGCCATGGTGGGCATGGCCTAGTCACTTCCTACACTATGGTGAGGGGGCATTTTCATCCTCCCTGGCCTCTGGAGACTTTCCTCAAGCCTCCGAGAGGGTGAAAACGGCCTCCCTGGGCTCCAGAGGCTCTCTGGAGGCCAGAAATGAGTCCGTTTCTGGCCTTCTGGAGCTTCCAGGAGGCCATTTTTCAGCCTTTCCAAGCCTCCTCACAGGCCCTGTACTTACCTGGGATCCAAAACAGGCTGCATGGGGACTCCAGGGAGGGGCAGTGTGGGGTGGGGTGGGCCAGCCAAGGGTGGGATTTGCCAGTTTGCCGAACCAGCCATAAAATTAGCTACTGGTTTGGTACGGGTTCACCTGAACCAGGGCAAACTGGTAGCAGCCCACCCCTAATGAGGTCTCTCCCAAGCTTTTTCTTCCATAGGCTAGTTTTCTTAGCCATTCTTCATAGAGTTTAGCCTGGGGATCCCTTACAGTCTTTGTTGCTATTCTCTGTACTTGTTCTAGGGCCTCAGTCTCTTTTTTGTATCATAGTGACAAGAATCTTTGACTCTTTAAAGCCTTACATTGCTGGTTTCATCATATGTCCCAAAAATTAAGTTCACATTTTACAAAACAAGAGTGATTATGGTCTATAGGACAATTTGTTGGGAAAATAGATGCAAGGATTTCTTTTTTCTCCTTTTTTCCTAATGAAAGTCCATGACACAATTACCTATAGATATATTGGGATTTCAACTTCTAGAATGAGCAAGAAACTTCTGCATGATCTGTGGATTGAAATTCTAACGTTCTAAGACAGGGATGTCAAACTCGCGTTGTCACGGCATTGTCACATGATGTATTCGGAATTTTTTCCCCTTCGTTAAACCGGGTGGGGGCGGGGCCAGCACGTGGCACATCCAGCCCACGGGCTGCGAGTTTGACACCCTGTTCTAAGAAGAGAATGTGGGAAGATTTTTCACAAAGTAAAACTTGCAAATTTGCTAAGAGGGATAATTCTTGCATCCCTCTAACCACGTTAATTATTTGCGCTACTGATATTGCCCTCTCATATCTGGCTCACAGCTTCAAGTTCTTTTTTTAAAAAATAGAGTTTTCTTACTTTTTTTGATATAGTTTGGTTGTGACTGATGACTCTGAAGGTAGAGACTGGGAACCAGCTACCACAGATATTCCCTTCTGATCACTAACACTGTTCCCATGGCACTATTCTCATTACCACTTAGAAACAAAGCTCAGGACAGATAAGATACTTGGCTTCCACATTGGTGTTTCTCCACATAATGTCTATCCAGCACTTTTGAAAGTACCATTCAGCCATTACATACTTGGAGTAGAAAATTATTTTCAAAGATCATTAGATCTGTAATTATAAAAGGGTGACCAGCATTCATATTCTCATGAGTATTAAAAAGAGAGGCAGAAGCAGACAATAAGAGAAACAGACACACAAACATTGATACAGATACACATGGGAAAGATTTGGAGATTCCCATGGAAATAGCTAATTTGAGTGTAGTAAGATATAAAAGATTCTAAAGATCTTTCTTTAGAAAGATAAGCTAGCTATTCTCAGGATGATAGAAGATAGAAAAAACTATTAAGGGCATTGTTAACATTATCGACATCAGATTGCATGTGCCTAGAAATAGAATTGCTCAGTTAAAAGCTTGAGGGTAGTTAGTGAGTACGTTTAGAATTCATCAAAGGATATTATTATTTTTTCTGGTGAAAAAGAAATACTTGTGAATTTTCACTTTCACTAGGCCAATTTACCTGTGAAGGAAACTCTGAAAGAAACCAAAGAAGTCATTTTGCTTAATGAAAGTTTTAATTTGGAAACCACTGGCTTTGCCCGAAGGTTATCAACTATATATTGAAATGATTTGCATATTCCAGTTTTATTTCTTCATAGAGCTGATAAGCTTCAGTCACCTATTTTGAAGCTCTTTAAATTTGCCATCAGAAATGACATTTTGCAAAAGACCTGAGTGATTTGAATAATTAAATGGGAAGGTAAAATCTTAATGTTAGGCATTTTTTCCCCCAGATTACATATAAAATATGTTCAAGACAACGAGAAATGTTGCTGGAGAGATGGGTTTTCAATATTTCATGAGGTTGTCAGATGTCTGTTTTCAAACTATCAAAAAAAATTAAAAATATAATCATGTGGAAGCTATAAAATACTAGTTGATGGACTAATTAAGCAACAAAGTTCATATTGAAGAAAATAAGTTCAAAAAAAAAACATTGTACAGTAACAATTCAATGTATATTTATCTCTTAAATAAACAATTAGTTATTACATCTATCTGTCCTTGATGGTAGAAAAAGATTGCAGATTGCTCATCCTTGTATGTCTTTTTTCCATCTCCTATTTCGTTTTTGCAGTAACTTTTTTTCTTCTAAATCTGCTTTTCATATAAAATGTATATACTTCAATAAATAGAAAAGTAATACAAAATAATGAATTTAATAACTTCCTTCAACATTTTAGCATGACATTATCGCAATTATCAAAAGACAAAGTCATTAATCTTGTCCACATATTATGCTTTAAGGAACTGCTACAGTTCAGTTTCTGAAATTAAGAGTAGATTTCTGACCATGATTGTTTTCTAGTGGATTGTTAACAAACATTCACTATATGTTAATGGAAGTATAAAAATAAAAGGGGCAGTTTCCCCCTTCAAATTAATCTCTTTCTTTTAATTCTAAGGACACTTAGATCCCCCCCCCCCTAAATAGAGAAAACCTTCACTCTGTGTTTTAAAGACCATTTTCTTTGTTAAATATATCATTATGGAAGAATATGTATGTATGTATGTATGTACAGTATGTATGTATGTATACATACACACACACACACACACACACACACGTGGGGACTTGGTGGCTCAGTGGCTAAGACGCTGAGCTTGTCGATCAGAAAGGTCGGCAGCTTGGCGGTTCAAATCCTTAGCCCCATGTAATGGAGTGAGCTCCCGTTACTTGTCCCAGCTTCTGCCAACCTAGCAGTTCAAAAGCATGTAAAACTGC
>JANHJO010005535.1:66262-83710 GCA_032468235.1 Pseudoxyrhopus heterurus | reverse complement strand
CCTTCCCACCAAAGGTGGTCCCTATTTTTCTACTTGCATTTTTACATGCTTTCGAACTGCTAGGTTGGCAGAAGATAGTCCTAATAGGCAGCGCTATAATTCAGTTAATCAGACTAGACAAATAAGTCTGTTCTTTTGTAGGAAAACATGAATATACATCATTCACCTCAGCAAAGTTCAATATCTTTTGACAACTGCAAGATAGGCAGAAATTAGGTAGATGCAGGCTTACTTCATTTTTTTCGCTAGAAAACGTTAATTTCCCAGGAACAGGATTAAAAAGCAGCCTGAATGTTACTTTAATCTTATTCCATATCTTACAAGATGAAAATTGTTTTCACTGTCGAAAGTTTTTAATTTAGGAAAACTATAACTGCTATTAAATTATCAACTAGAATTATAGCATTTTTCCCAAATTTCTTTTACACAATATTTTTCAACTGCAGAGCTGTATATGAAAGGATTTGTTTTAATAAAACTAAGAGAAAAAAAGGATAAATCAAGAAATTGTAACTTCTGTTTGATATTTGACAAGACCATCTGATTCTCTTTGCTTAGCAATGGACCAGTATATGTTCATTTGGAGTAAATATTAAAGATTGTTCTAATGTGTGTGTGTGTGTGTGTGTGTAAAACCTTAATAACAAATGTAGTCAAACTCTATCGAAGTATAACCATTTTTGTATTTCTTGTCCTCCCTCCCGCCAGGTATCCATAATTACACTAGAGCAGGGGTGTCAAACTCAAAGCCTGGGGGTTGGATCCAGCCCACAGGGTGCTTAGATCTGGCCCGCAGGGCTGCCCTAGAAACAGTAAAGGACTGGCCCACCGTGCCTCTACCAGCAAAAATGGAGCTCAGGAGGATTTTTGCTGGCAGAGGGTTGCAGGAGGCCGTCATAGCTGAAAATGGAGCTCAGGGGCTTGGTTTCATTGGCAGAGCGCTTGGGCCACCACAGGTGCTGACACGAGTGATGTCGAGCTGGCCACGCCCACCCCAGTCACGTCCACTCCAGCCCCCCCAAGGTCAAACACAACCCTGATGCAGCCCTCAATGAAATCGAATTTGACACCTCTGCACTAGAGCATGTAAATTACATGGATTAATATATGAGTTGTTAGCTGATTTATATGAGAACTATGGCTATGCTCTAAACTGAGTGAAGAATAGAATTGCAGACTAGCTCAGTTGCACCAAGATTAATTGATCTGTGCTGACCTTGCGAAACTAAAAAGAGACAGATAATTTATTTGCTTTGGAGCTCCTGTTAGATTAAATGAATCCACACAGCATTCTAAGCTTTATTTAACCATAATTATTGAACAAACCACAAGGGTTAGAATTAATACATGTTAGTCCAAAAACCAAATACATTCCACAAATGGCTTTGTGTAATATGTGCTTTATGGCTTTATGTCAAAGGCATAGTGGCCAATGTAAAAGGCAGCTCGGTTCTGCTGCATAGAATACAGACTTTGAGTACTGCTATCATTCAAGAAACTCTTCCAGTGGACAGCCTCCCCCCCCCAAGCAATATTTCATTTAGGGTCCATAAATCCAGATCAAACTAATAAAATCCTGTATCACAAAGATTTCTAACTAAAAATAAGACACTCAAGATATATTCTAAGACTTGAGCTGGATTTCAGCCTACCTACCCCCAGGAACTTCCTATTTGCTTTCTTAAAGTGGGAGGGAATGAATTACTCATCTTTCTGGATGATCTAAACATTGAATGATGCAGTACACTGCAGAGAAAGACAATTCAGTACTTCATCTTACATAATTGAGACAATGACTAACTACCGTCTTCTTATGCTATTGGGCATCATGAGGTAACTTATTCGTTTTTTAAAACAGCCGGACATTGAAAAACTGTAGACAGGAATGGCATTTTAAAGTCAGCTATTGGTATTTCATAAATTCAGAAGTGCAGACTTTATTCTCCGTATTTGACACAGTAGATGGCGTGTTTTTGAGAAAACTGATTTCAGATTATCTTGAGTATTAAAAAACAAGGAGAAGTTAGCAGCAATGCTGGTCAATTAATAAGTGACTGTAGATGAAAGATAATCCAAACTATATCAACACAGACATTCTATCTCAGGCAAAACAAATGAGTCCCTCAGTCAACAATAAATACAACATCTAAGCCAAGAGAAGACTATCCTCTTCCTGTATTTTCAAGAGAATCAAGAATGGACTGGTACATGAATGGAGTGAGGAACCTACAGAGCCCTGTTTATGGAGATTCTCAGTAATCCAGGTCATGGTTGTCCCAGAGGTGCTTTTTCAAAGGAAAAACAAAGAAAGTCCAGTGGCCCTTTGAAAAAGCACCTCTGAGACAACTTATAGAGGCCCATTCATAAACCTCTCACCCTTCCTTTCAAAATGCTTCTGGTAGAAAGAATCAGAACCAGACTTTTCTCTCATAAAGTGCATTAGTTGATACAAAATGAACCACCATGAATGACCTGATCCTGACCCATCAGAGTTCATGTTCCATTATCTTGTCATCAAATAATCCTTCTTTCTGTCTGAAGGAAGGGCTACAAAAGAATGGGATTTGGACTGAGGACAGGAGACTTCTCCCTTCACTAGATTATCCCATTATAATGTATAATTTAACCAAACCATACTTCACTGAATGTAGAACCAAACTTCATTGCATTCAATAACTCTCTTGATATTTGGAGAATCTGATCGTTTTTACGTAGCAAAGCAATTGTATATTTCAATAAAGCTCACCAAAACTGATGTAATTCCCCCCAAAGTGTCCATTCAAGATCGAAATACATTGACTATCTTTCTAAAATGGATAAAAGAATGAAACTTTTTATGAACACTCCACTCTGCAGCTTTTTGTTGCTGGACTCACACATACAATTTAACAAATACTGGTATCTCAGCCCTTTCCCATTGATAAAGGCTCTTTTCTTCAAACTGCCAGAATGGTATGAAAAAGAAGCATGTTTCCAGTACTGATACAGCTATTTCAAGATGCAAAACAAACAAGAAAAACAATACACAACTTTTATTTAGTCCTAAGCATGTTCCAGCGAAACATTTTGTAAACACTCTTTATTCTCTTTGTACATGAGATGTACTTAAAAACCCATATATGAGTGTAAGAGAGGATCACATTAAAACAGAATGGCATTGTAGTTAGTTATCCTATTGCAGGCTCCTCCAACTTTAGAAGCTTCCTGGGGTGAAACACCAATTGCTTTGGAACCATTGCAGTACATTCCTAGGTACCAGGAATACCAAAATACATAATCTGGCATGCCATGTAGAAGAAGATTGTCCACCTCTTGTAAAGCTGCCTCCCAAGATATCATTAGTTATCCAGAAAGGACCAAAGCTGAATTTAGAGAAAGGCCTTTTTATACTGACTGCCCATTCCAGCCAAAGTGATTGGGATTTACCCCCCCGTTTCTGCTGCTCACTTATTTGAGGTTTTTCTATCATATACAAACACATAGCAGGTCTTCACTAATTTAATACTTATTTATATTTGGTGACTTTAAGGCTCTTTAATTTTTGCATTATACTCCTAGCTGGCTTTCTTTTTATATTAATTATTACGTCAAAGAAGCAAATGCGTGCCATGGATTTTGGGTCAGAGACCACAAGGCAGTAAAATGAGGCTTGTATGGTCAAAACATACAACTCTGTTGTATATGCAAGGACTATTACAGTGAATAAGGTTTGAACAGAAATACAAAATTGTTCAGATGTTCCCATTCATTCCACAGAACTAACAAGAAACCATGGCAAACAGCACCAAATACCTGTAAGTGCAATCAAATGTATTTTATATAAGTGTTATCTATTACTTAGATTCCGTCCTGAGAATTAAGTGCATTATGGCCAATTCCAAACATCCCATGGCTTCTTGGAATGTCCGTGGTACCATAACCAGCAATGCATTTTTTTTATTAAGGGAAATTAAAATCATTTTCCTTTATTCACCACAGGAAAAGGAGGGAGGGAAGGGAATTAAACATCGATACCTGTTAATAGCAGCAAGGTCTTCTATCAACAGCATAACCACTTTGGTACTTTTGAATTGAGAAGGCAAGTGTGTGATTGTGAACTCCTCTTGAATTTCTCCACAGAAGGAGATTTGGCTTAAAATTCCAAACGGTAAAAGGGCACCAGCCAGAAAGCGTTAAGGCAAAAAAATTAATAGAAAATGAGTCATTTTATAGCTTATTTCATAATTCTGATTTTTCTCCTCCAATGCAATTACCAATACAGTTCTTTTCCTTGCCCTTGGGTTCCTACAGGAACGTCCTTTTCGGTCATCAAAAACCCGGTGCCATCCAGTTAAGAAATTTCATGGCAACTTCAAAGCCAAGGAAGCATGCCTGAAAAAAATATAATATATGCATAAATTCATGTTCATATTTTTTGTGGATATATATATATATATATATATATATATATCTTCTATAGAAAAGTTTCCATTAATAATGTGCTATTTCATAGCACAAATTACTCTACATAATTAATCGATACAATATCCACAAAAATGAGGCTGTTTCAACATTAACTTTTGAAATGTCTCCAATAAATATGCTGCATGAGCACATATAATAGCTAGGCATTCAGTCAAGTGGAACGTTGCTCAAAGGAGACCTACTGGAGATGAAGGAAGGAAAACAAAATATCAGTTTGGCATTCTGTTTCTTCAAAAGCTGCTTTAGAAGATTGGGGAATCATCCAGACTAGTATGCATGGTGATGCTCAATTCTATGTAGAAAAATTAACGACAGCCAGCTTTTCCAGTGGTCTGCAAGGATTTTCCACTGGATCTTATATCTTTTCAACAGCCACTTTGCTTAATGACCAGGCTGCTGGTCCAAATTGTGGTCTCTAAATGAGGGCTATCTGTAATAAGCATGTTGTTGATTTATTACTGTTTTCTATTTGTTTTATTGTTTTAGTGCAGGTAGTCCTCGACGTATGATCACGATTGAGCCCAAAATTTCTGTTGTGAAGTGAGACATTTGTTAAGTGAATTTTGCCCCATTTGTACGACCTTTCTTGCCTCGGTTGTTAAGTGAATCACTGCAGTTGATAAGTTAGTAACCCGGTTGTTGTCTGAATCTGGCTTCCCCACTGACTTTGCTTGTCAGAAGGACATAAAAGGGGGTCTCATTACCCTGGGACACAGCAACGGTCATAAATATGAACCAGTTACCAAGCATCTGAATTTTGATCACATGATCATGAGGATGCTGGAAAGGTTGTAACTGTGAAAAACGGTCCTAAGTCACTTTTTTCAGTACCTTTGTAACTTTGAACTGTCACTAAATGAACTGTTGTAAGGTTCATTTCATGTCGAGGACTATACATGTATTGCTGTACAATAGCTACAGTTGCTTGGATGATTGAAATGGCTTCTAAATTCAACTAATGGAACTGAATAAACCTATCAATCAATAGAGAAGTCTAACTACAGGTATACTTTTGGTGTAAAATTGGTCAGATGTATAAAAAAGGAAGTGTTTTCCAGAAGATCTGTCGGGAGGCTTCACTTCTTACATTTCTGTCTTAACTCTTAACAAGAGAAGAGCCATCGCTGCCATTTGGAACAGATTACCTCAGCTTCAACCCTCCTGACCTTCCGCAAGAGTTTTAAAGACCCGGTTCTGTCAGCTGGCTTGAAGCTCCAATGCGAGGCCTTCACATTGGGGCTGGTTGACAGGCTAATAACGGATCTTTCCTCCCTCTCTCTCCCCCCTGCTCATCCTACTCCCCCTCTTCTGATCTTTTAGTTAGGATTGTGTATTTATTTTTTATTATTATTTAGTTCATATTGTGTGTAGGTTTTGTGAAATTTTATCTTTTTAATACAGGTAATCCTCAACGTACAACTACAATTGAGCCCAAATTTCTGTCGCTAAGTGTGATTTCTGTCGTTAAGTGAATTTTGTCCCATTTCACAACCTTTCTTGCCACAGTTGTTAAGTGAATCACTGCAGCGGTTAAGTTAGTAACATCGCTATAAAGTGAATCTGGCTTCCCCATT
The DNA here is from genome assembly GCA_032468235.1 of Pseudoxyrhopus heterurus. Lineage (NCBI taxonomy): Eukaryota > Metazoa > Chordata > Lepidosauria > Squamata > Pseudoxyrhopus > Pseudoxyrhopus heterurus. Next base: position 77,672 of record JANHJO010005535.1, on the reverse strand, counting down.
GACTTTGCTTGTCAGAAGATCGCAAAAGGGGATCACGTGATCCCAGGACACTGCAACCATCATAAATATGAGTCGGTTGCCAAGCGTCCAAATTTTGATCATGAGGATGCTGTAACGGTCATAAGTGTGAAAAACAGTCATGAGCCGCCCGGAGTCCTCCGGGAGTGGGGCGGCATAGAAATATCAACAATAAATAAATAAATAAGTCACTTTTTTCCAGTGCTGTTGCAACTAAATGAACGGCAACTAAATGAACTGTTGTAGGTCAAGGTATTGTAAACTGAGTTACCTTGGGATAAGATGGGCAGTCAATAAATTTAATAAATAAATACACAAACTGGAAGTCAAAGGTAGCATTCGCTTACTGCATTGGCAGGAAAGGCTCTGATCATCACAGCGTTGAATCCCTTGTACAGAGAAAACACTCCTTCCTCTCGAACAAGCTCTCGCAGGACGTCTCTGAAGCCATTGGGATACTTTCCTGGAGGAGCTGTAGAAAAACGCAAAATACATTTCGTGAACCTCCTCCCCCAAGAGGCTTTGATCAAACTCCTTTCTTTCTTTCCCAATCCTTTTTATTTCTATCTCTTACCATAATGCTCCTCAATTAACAACAATTACATGATTCCCTGCGCTCAATGGTTCAGTCCCTAATCATCTCACAGTTGGGACTATGGTAATGTGCTCGATAGGGGGCCACCCTTGGAGTTTATTCGGAAGCTGAAACTGGTGCAGAGTGCAGTTGTGCAGACAATTTTTTTTTTGGGGGGGGGGGGGCAAGAACGGCTCCTGTAACAACACTGCTCCATGAGCTGCGCTGATTGCCAGTCTGCTTCTGGGTGCAATTCAAGGTGTTGGTGATCACCTTTAAAGCCCTTCATGGTATGAGTCCAGGTTACCTGAGGGACCATTTCACCTCACTGGGATTGGCCCGTCCCACTCCTGCCAATATAGGAGGCATGCTCTGGGTTCCATCAACCTGATTATTCCAACTGGCGGGGTTCAGGAGAAGGGCCTTCTCTGCTGTTGCTCCTGCCCTCTGGAACATCTTGCCTCCCGACGTGAGGTTGGCCCCCAACCCTCCTATCCTTTATAAAGGCCTAAAGACCTGGCTCTGCCAGTTGGCCTGGGGCCCCAATGGATGAACAGCACAATGGTTGCGGTTGATCGAGTAATAACAGATCCTACTTCCCCCCATTCTGTCCCTGCCGTCCCCTTTGGTTATAATTCATTCAAGTTTTAATGTAGATGTATAAACACATTTTTATGACTGTAAGCTGCTCAGAGTTACCGTTTGGTAACTTGAGCGGCCAGTAAAATTTATAATAAATGTAAATAAAATAAACTATTACCATGAGGGAAGATTTTCTCACATTTCTGCAATACCAAAGCAAGGCATTAGTCCCTGCCCCTACCGCTACCGCTTACAGAAGTCTTACATTTATCAACCTGCCTGAATTTCTAGGATGCAGTGAGGGGGTTAACTGAGAATATTTGAAAACTCCTTCCTCTCCAACGGCCTGTTTGATTTCGGTAATTGCTGATAAAAAGAAAACTCCTTCCTGTGCAAAACTGTGGAAGCCAAGAGGCTGGCAGAATGACAAGTTTCTTCATCCCTTTTCTCCAATCAATTTGGCAGAAATTTATTAATGCACAAGAGATTAGAAACTCGTATTCCAGGCAGGCTGTGAAGCATGGAACGTCCCCTCCCCATCAGTAAAAAAAAAAAAAAAAGTAAGACACACCATTTGTAGTAAACATTTTAACAGCCAATTATGCACATCGCCTATATGGCAGATGTAAAAGAGGAAGAGAATAAAAACCGGCAAAAGAATATAAATGTAAAAATGAAAGAAACAAGAAAAGGAAAGAAAGTTTTCCACCCATGTCCATCCTACAAAGCAGTATTTCTCACATGAAGAACTTTGGACACAGCTGCAGGTAGTCCTTGACTTAGGACCATAATGGGGCCTGCCAAGTACAGTGCTAGGTCGTGATGGGTCATCAAGTGAACAACCTGATTTTATGACCTTTTTGGCAGCAGTTGTTAAGTGAATCCACAGTTCTTGGCAAAAATATTGTAAATTGTGGTCACATGACTGTGGGACGCTACAAACAGCTATAAATGCCAGCCTATTGCTGAGCATCAAAAAAATGTGGTCATGTGACCGAGGGAGGTGGGGCTGACCATTGAAACTATGAAACTGGGCCATAAGTACCTTTTGAAAGGTCCATGGGTAACTTCATAGAGTGACTAAGCAACCAGTCGTAAGTCGAGGTGCACCTGTTCAGTCAAGTCAAATACTTTAACTCAGTGTTTCTCAACTTCAGCAGCTTGAAGATCTCTTGTATGGACTTCAACTTCCAGAATTCCCTGCAGGCTGGCTAGGGAATTCTGGGAGTTGACGTCCACACAATGTCAAGCTGCCAAGTTTGCCAACTACTGTAACTGATTATATTGTAGCTAGCACACACACAGGGAAAAGGGTAGAGAAAACCTTTCTATATTTATTGCAAAGAGCTGCCAAATTGCAAAGCACATTTATGTCACTAATCTTCAAAAGAATCCAGAAAAGTTTTAGCTCAATTTTGTTTTCACTAGCTACTCAGCTATGTGACACTAGGCCTAGGGCAATGATCTGAAAAAAAGAAATTTTCATACTAGTTTATAGAACTTTCAAATTCTTTGCCTGGAGGCAACTATATTCACCGTAGCCGAGCAAAGTGTGATTTTTCAATCTTTAACCCAGCTGCAAGAACCAGCTTCATATCTGCTTTGGAAAATGATTAATGTATGATGCAAGATGGTTTTATAGATAGTCCTCCTTTAGCGACCACAACTGGGACCACAGTTGGAAAGTGAAACGGTCACTAAGTGAAACCACAACTGTGCTCATGATTTTACTTCAGCTTTTCTTTGCTTTACAGATCTGTAAATGTCCTAAATACAAAGATTGTTCATAAACTTATTTTTATCACTACTGTAATCGCAGATGGATGCTGAGACTAAGGACTGTACTGTACTTTCCTTCTACTCCAATTTCCATGGTGATCAGAATTATACACATTAAAGCTAGCAATTAGAAGAGAGGCGGGAATGGAGCAGAACAATGAGAATGTGTTCTGCACTATTAGCCTTAGCCAACACACCTAAGAAAATGCAAATAACTCATCTAACACCAGATTAAACCAGAGACTGTCATGGACTGTTGCCCAGGAATGATTTTCAGAAAAGTTCCAGGAAATATTATGAGCAAATGTGTGCTAAAAGATCAAATCTTCAACTGTGCTTTCTCATGAGAATACAATCGGATGACAACGCAGTTCAGAGAATGGAGAGGGAAGAAGGAGAGTTGTTGATATTAACCCTCCATGTACCTTCAATATAAAGGAGAATATTTGTAGCTCAGGGTCGAAATAAGGGGTCCTTGATGTTCTTTGAGCTTGCTTGTTTTCTTGCAAACATTTCATTACCTTAACTAGGTAACATCATCAGTGCTAGCAGAGAGCACCGAGGACACCTCTAAATATATAAAATAGCAGACAAAGAAGATGTTTGAACAATATTGTTCTTTTTCAGTTGTTCTGCCGGATTTAATAGGAAAGGATTAAATATTTGGAGTAAGATCTGCTCTGAACACCTTTGACAACAATACAAGAGAAGAGAACAGAGCTGGAAGAGACATTGGAGGTCTTTTAGTCCAGCCCCCTGCTGAAGCAGGAGAATCTATACCATTTCAGATAAGTGACTGTCTAGTCCAGGGGTGTCAAACTCAAGGCCCACAGGCCGTATCTTGCCCGTGGGGTGCTTAGATCTGGCCCGTGGGGCCGCCCTGGAAACAGTGAAGGACCAGCCCGCAGTGCCTCTACCAGCAAAAATGGAGCTCTGTTTTCGCTGGCAGAGAGTTGGAGGAGGCCGTCCCAGCCAAAAATGGAGCCCGGGAGCCCGTTTTCACTGACAGAGTGCTAGGCCCACCACAGGCACCCCCAACATGAGTGATGTCAACCTGGCCACGCCCACCCCGGCCACCCAAGGTCAAACACAACCCTGATGCGGCCCTCAATGATATCGAGTTTGACACCCCTGGTCTAATCTCGTCTTAAAAACCTCCAGTGATGGAGCACTCACGATTTCTGGAGGCAAGTTGTTCCATTGGTTAATTGTCCTCACTGTTAGGAAGTTTCTCCTTAATTCCAGGTTGCTTTTCTCTTTGATTAGTTTCCAACCGTTGCTTCTTATCCTGCTCTCTGGTGCTTTTGATAATAATTTGACCCCCCCTCTTCATTTTGGCATCCCCTCAAATACTGGAATACTGCGATCATGCCACCCCTCATTCTTTTCTTTAGACTAGCCAAACCCAAAACCTGCAGCGGTTCTTCATATGGTTTAGTCTCCAGGCCTTTAATCATCTGAGTTGCTCTTCTTTGAACTTTTTCCAAAGTCTCAACATCTTTTTTGTAGTATGGTGATCAAAATTGGTAGCAGTATTCCAGGTGGGGTCTTACTAGGGTTTTATAAAGCGGCACTAATATTTCACGTGATTTTGATTCTATGCCTTTGTTTATACAACTCAGGATTGTATTAGCTTTTTTGGCTGCTGCTGCTGCACACTGCTGGCTCATATTCAAGTGATCATCCAGTAGGACTCCAACGTCTCACAGGTACTGTTTTTGAGCCAGGTCTCGCCTAATCTGTACTTATATCTTTGATTTTTCCTGCCTAGCTGTAAAACTTTGCTTTTTTCCACATTAAAATTCATTTTGTTAGATAGGACTCATTGTTCAGGTTTGTCAAAATCTTTTTGGATCCTGAGTTTGTCTTCTAGGGTGTTGGCTATTCCTGCCAGTTTCGTATCATCTGCAAATTTGATGAGTTCCCCTTCAATTCCCTCGTCTAGGTCATTAATGAAGATATTTAAGAGTACTGGCCCCAAGATGGAACCTTTAAAGATGTGCAAAGGTCATAAATGCAAGGATTGGCCTTTTCGTTACTATGGTAACTGAGAATGGTTGCTAAACAAGGCGTTGGGTAAATGAGAACTACTTGTATAAAAACCTATTAAAAACTTTTCCCCACAAAGCCTGCTTTTAAATCTGCCTTCTAAAATCTTTAGGAGATTAGCGTCAGAACTCACCTGTCTGGAATCGTGACTTCAGCACATCAGGGGGGATTCCCACAGCCCAGTTGCAGATCCCCGCTATGCCTCCAGCAAAGAGGATTCTGGGTATACTGAGGTCACTGACACTGTGGAAAGCAGGGCAGAAAAAGGGCAAGCATGAATTCATCAAAATGGCTACTAAAAAGAAATAAAACAGGGGTGTGTCAAACTGGCGGCCTATGGACCGGATGCGTCACGCTCAGGCCACGCCCACCCCAGTGCTGCGAATGGGAAAAACATCACAAAACATCACATGACGGCACGGGTTTGACACCCGTGAAACGGAAGAAAAGAAAGATTGGGCGCATCTCATTCAGACTCACAAGGGGGGAGGGCAAAGGTCATACAGTAAGCACCTCCTTCAGGTAAACTCAGCAGATTTACTTCAAAATGGGCTGTACAGGTAGTCCTCAGATTACAACAGCTCGTTTAAGGACCATTCAAAGTAACCATGGCACTGAAAAAAGTGACATGACAATTTTTCACATTTATGATCGTTATGGTATCCCCATGGTCACATGACCAAAATTTAGATGCTTGGCAACTGGCATGTATTTATGATGCTGCAATGTCCCGGGGTGATGTGATGACCTTTTGTGACCTTCTGACAACCAAAGTCAATTTATTTATTTGTTGGAACTTCTATGCCGCCCCATTCCTGAAGGACTCCAATGGGGAAGCTAGGTTCACTTAACAACCGTGTTACTAATTTAACAACTGCAGTGATTCACTTAACAACAATGGCAAGAGAAGTCATAAAATGGGGCAAAACTCATTTAACAACTGACTAGGTTAGCAAGAGAAATTTTGTCGTAAGTAGAGGAGTACCTGTATTTGCCCAGCAGAAGACTACTTCTTTGTCAAGATCTCTGTAGAAAAAGTAACTGCTACAACCACCGGGACATCAAGCTTAATTTACAGTACAACTAACATTGTCAGAACTAGCCAATCTAAATCAAATTACTACAGATTCAGCAAGAAGCCAGGCTGATATTCTTCAAACAGTACTGTGCTGAAAGAAGAAAATGTCCTTTTCCAATTTATTGTTAGAATAAAAGCTTCTAATTGTATGTAGATTCATATAATTCCGAGTTAAAGTCTAATGTTTGGCATGAAAGTATTGAAATATAGCTAACAGTGGTTTATTCAACAAATTATATTTAATTAAACCATAGTTTATCACAATATAGAAATCCAGCAATTCTGCCTTTGTGCCATGTATGCTACATTATGACTCATGGTAGATTATGCTAGCCTTCTTTAGAAGATGCATTGGCTTGATCCCTAAAAATGTATTTTATAAATGCCAAATTATATTATTCACAATTTATTTATGTCTTAAGTTTATCTCAATGTCAAGCAACTCAAACAAATAATCCTTTGTTTATCTCATCAAACTATTACTTACTTCAGAATAAAAAGCATTTCTTAGCTGTTCTTGTGAGAAATTCAGAATTCTCCTTACCTCTGCCCCTGAGGCGTCAAAATATTTTTCAGCCATTCATAGGTCATGAAGTACATCCCACTGGCTGGAACATCTGGTCCAATAAACAGAGCCAACTTAGAAAAATGAGAGACAAACTGCAGAGCTAGTCAAGAGCCCAAATTGACAAGGACAAAAAAAAAAAAAAAACCAGCCCGCTTTCTGTAAGCAGAATTATAATAATGGCATAATCAATGCACTCCACTTACTGCTTTAGACCTTGATTTGATGGACAGAGAAAACAAGATTTGAAGCACCGTCTTTTTCCAGTTACATCTACCCTATTAGGGAAGGATGGAGTGGGGCGGAGAAAAAGGGTCTTCTCTGTGGTGGCTCCCCCTCCCTAAGGAATATCATCTCCCCTGGAGATAAGATTGACTCAACCAGAACCAAAAAAATAAGCCCTAGCATTATTTTTATGTGTGCACCTAATATAAGCCCTATCCCCAAAATAAGCCTTACTTAAGAGCCTGAACAGCCAGCCGCCCGTCCATTCTATCTAGTTGCTCGCTGTGCCGATAATGAGGTGAGGCTAGGCAGGTGGGGGGGTGGAGCTGCCCCATGTGCCCCGCACTGGCTTACCTCAGGGCCCCCACAGCCAGGCCAGCCACACCGCAACAACTGTCTCACAACACCAGCAGCCATGTCCAGCAGGAACCCACATGGCCACCGGCCCACTTCTGCTTGCTCGCGGCTACAACGGAGCAGGAAGCCAAGTGCTGCGTCATTGTCGCAGCCACGAGGCAGGTGTCGGGGCATGGATGGCCTGGCTGCGGTGGCCCTGAGGTAAACTAGTGCGGGGCAGGTGGGGCAGTTTCACACCCTCTGCCTGCGGCACTGGCACATCATGTGGCCTCCTGCCCCATTGAGGCCGCGAGCAAGCAGAAGTGGGCCTCCTATACATGGGAAAAAAATAAGACATCTCCCAAAAATAAGCCCTAGTGCTTATTTTGGAGCCCAAAAACAATATAAGACCGGGTCTTATTTTCAGGGAAACATGGGTGCTTTTCCAGAAGGCCCTGAAGACTTGGTTCTGTCAGCAGGCCTCGGAACCCCAAGTTGATACAGATCCAATCATGTGGCTCGTTTGTGTTTGTTGCCACTGGAGCAGGGAAAGGGTTAGATATTTTATACTATGGATTTTTAATGTTGTAAGGCACCCAGAGTCATTGTGTGTGTGTTGAATAATCATTCGTGTATATATATATATATATGTGTGTGTGTGTGTGTGTGTGTGTGTGTGTGTATACCTTTTTTTCTACTAGAACTTTGTAGGGAAGGATGGGTAGCAATATTATCCTTTGGAGAAAAATAAATTACATCCCTTTTTCTGTCTGTCATTAGAGGTAGTCCTCGACTTATGATCACAATTGAGCTCAACGTTTATGTTGCTCAGTGAGACATTTGTTAAGTGAGTTTTTCCCCATTTTACGATTTTTTTTCTTGATCACAGTTGTTAAGTGAATCACTGCAGTTCTTAAGTTAGTAACTTGGTTGTTAAGCGAATCTGGTTTCTCTATTGACTTTATTTATCAGAAGGTTGAAAAAGGTGATCACATGACCCCAGGACACTGCGACTGTCATAAATATGAGTCAGTTGCCAGGCGTCTGAATTTTGATCACGTGACCTCATGGATGCTGCAATGGTCGTAAGTGTGAAAAATGGTCGTAAGTCACTTTTTGCAGTGCCGTTGTAACTCCGAATGGTCATTAAATGAATTGTTGTAAGTTGCAGAACACGTGTATAGTCCAGGTTTGCTTGCATCAAAAGCTGAAATCACACAGAAAGGCAAAAGTTACCTTAAAAAAGGCAAGACTTTTGTTTAAGTACTCCCCCTTCTACACAGCCTTGCTGGAAAGCAGAATAAATTTATCTGTTATTTTATAAAAAGTATGAGGCAAGTGACAAAGCAAAAGTTCTGCACAGGAAACAACTGCTTCCCTTGCCTCCGTTTTGGGTGTTTATATAAACAACCCTATAAATGTTATATAAGGCAGTGGATTCTTCTCTTTATAGCATTCCACTACTGTCGGTATTCCGTGCCAGCCGTAATAGCACACTGTCACTTTCTTTTCTTTTGAAGCAGTTTATCTACTTGGAGCAGCATAAATAGAGAAGATAATAATTTATAGATTGTTTGAGATAATGCGTGTCAAGAAAATCCTAGAGGACCTACTCAGTAACAGTTACTATGGGATGTTTACATGAACAACTTGTCCTAGTTTATAATCCTGGGAATGAGAACATTTTAGATGGAATAAGTGTTCTTGATTCTTTCTTACAGAGAAGATACTATCCCAGGATCCAAGAATGACCTTCCCGCCTTTTGAGTCCTGTTATCCTGCCGCTGAAAAAGGAGGAACCTTGTGATAATGAACTGTTTCTTCATTTCTTCCGGCCTCCCCCCAAGTTAATTGCTTTTACTGCTTTATCAAAAACAAATAATGTATTATAGAATGCAGATAGTAACTAAGTACAGTGGCATTGATACAATGGAAAAGTAGAAACTGTAACACTGTGATGATTAACACAAATTAAGCATTTAAAGACACTCAAAAGGTATCAATGTGGAACATGCTTTCTAAAATACTAAAGAACACATGGGGCTTAAATTGTGCAAGTAATGCTGAATGCATCGATAAAAATTGCAAAGTGCATTAATTTTTATAATATAAAAAAGTGTAGACCTTTGAGTTTAATACGAACAACATAATAAGTCATACTAGAATCTTGAATGTTTTATTATTTATCAATATACCATAGGGGGAAAAAAAGGAAGGGAGGGAGGGAAGGAACTTCTTGTAAAAGGTACATAGGTATTTAATTAATTTCCCCCTCTTAAAAATCATATTGTAAATATTCTGGGTGGGATTAGTAGTAGAAAGAAATCTGTTAGATCTGATAGAGAAAAAGAGAGGGTGGGAGGGAGAGAGTAGAAGAAATAAATTAAACTAACCAGGTAGATCTCCATCAATAAGTTACACATACTTGCTGGAGTTTAAGAGCCAAGGAAGGACTCCCTGGAGAAGAGCCTAATGCTGGGAGCGATTGAGGACAAAAGAACGGGACGACAGAGAATGAGGTGGCTGGATGGAGTCATTGAAGCAGTCGGTGCGAGCTTAAATGGACTCCGGAGGATGGTAGAGGACAAGAAGGCCTGGAGGAACGTTGTCCATGGGTCACGATAGGTCATACACGACTTTGCAACTAACAACAACAAGAGCCAGTAAGTTTATGCATAGGTTTATGTTAAGTAGGTCAGATTTCCACATAACTGTGTTTCCCTAGGTGAAAATATTTACATCCTTGTGTATGTTTGCACAAGAGCTTGGGCTTTTACAAAACAACTGCAGTGGTATCAATAGCATCTTTGAAAATAGCCAGTGCCTGTTTGAGATCTGCAAAATTATTATCAATAAAGGTCCATGGAGAAGAATTGGACTATCCACTTCCTGGGCTTGGTAATTCCAACTGGGCCATCCTGAATGTTTACATTTATATCACAATGTATTGATATGAGAGCAAATAAACCTGATGGCCTTCAGCATCATGCACATTTTACATATTGTGTAGATTACCCTTTTGATTATTTGCATGCCTGAAATCCATTGGAATGGAATACAACTCCAGGCTCTTGGTTGTGAATCTTTCTATATTTTTGCCAGTTCTCAGAATGACAATTGTTTAGACTTTCACTCTTGTGGCATACAAATGTGCAGTCAACTATAACCAAAGTAAAAAATAGGGGGTTGGCACAATGTCTATGCAGGAGGTATTGTTTTGTTGCTTTAGAAAATGGTCTGCTTTTACCATAAAGATATAATCCCCTCACACAAACAGCCCAGGGGGAAATTAAAGGAGACAGTGACAAGCTGCTATTGTCTACAGCTCACAAAGGAGGCCTATTGTAGAACTTGTACAGCCTTCCTGCGCTGACTTCTGTGTTAAGGATAATAGCTTTAAAAGCTTTCTTAAGTCATATTGTTGTTATGTAGGTGAAATAAAGCCTTTAAAACTATCTCTAAGAGTTTACTATTAGGAAAGAACCAGATTTTTTAACTGCTCTTGAAATCCAACCACTCTATCGATTAATCAGCTTCTGCCACTAAACGTTCCAATTGTAACAAAATTGTAAAATGAAATGCAGCAAAGCATTTAAACATGGATGACATGATCCTTATGTTTCCTTTTAACGCCATAATTTTGTGATTCTACAGTTCAGCAATTGTACCAGCTGATTACAAAGTTGGTCTTGTGAATTGCACTATATTACATATTAGAAAGAACTGTCAATAAAATAAAGTGTTAATAGATCCCATTATTCAAGATATTCATGTTTATCATATCCTAAATCTGATCCTATTTGATCTTTGTCCAAATGTTCAAGGCTTCTTTAAAGAGTGTGAGACCTACAACTGCCTTATCCATTCAAATAGGCCCAGGTATGTTGGATTACAATTTCTATCACTCCCAGCCAGCATAATCAAGGTAGATTTTAAGCTCAGATGAAAATAAGTCTATAGCTACAATAGTTATTTAGCACTTCCTATGCACTGCTATAATACTTCCTAATTAATAGCTCCAGTTAGCTCTCTGTCAAGTTTCCATTTGATATCCATCGAATGTTTGCAGCAAGCATGTTTCCAATTAACAAATGGTCTATATTTGGGGCCTACAAATGGTCTATAAAAGGGCCTCGGTGGCTCAGCGGGTTAAGTAACGCTGTACTTGTAATTAAGTATTCAGCTCCCAGCTGCCTGCAATTTA
>JANHJO010005535.1:30978-43797 GCA_032468235.1 Pseudoxyrhopus heterurus | reverse complement strand
ATCCAAATCCAACAGACTTTGCAGGGAGCTTTTGGACTTTTTTTTAAAAAGGATATATTGGGGAGGGGGCGATGGTGGGAGGAAAAAAAAACAGTTGTGGGATATAGCAGCGTATTTTTTTTTTCTTAATCATGCGGTTATTCTCTTTACCCAGGAAAGATTCCATCGCTTCTATTGTCCGAGTGACATTTAACAATGTAAACTAAAGAAGAGTAAAAATGTCCCTATCCTTCTTCTAACTGCTTTGTCTACTTACCACAAAGTTCAGTTACTGGGATATATCAGTGTGACCTGCTTGAAAATGAAGTGCAAATGCAGCTGCTGCTTAAAGTGTAGACTAGACAATAAATGCAATGGTGAAGAGTTCACTTAATTTGAACATGTACAGCGAGGGTGTTCTTAACTTTTATCCACCATTTTTCTGCACTAGCACGATTGTGGGGGACAACAGAGGCTTCTAACAAGAGATTTTCTTCTTCCAGGTGAACTTTGACTTGCCCAAAAAAAAAGCTACTTCAGAATGCTCCAAATTTTGTGCCAGGATTGTTTTTGTGAGCTTTCTTGTTGCAGCTAAACATAGTTACTTTTATAATAGTCTTTTAAAGAATGTGCTGGTAGCAAACTTATTGAATGGATAAAAATATGATTGACTATAGTGAGAACTGCTACAATAAAAAAAGTTCTTGATTTAATTTTAATACAGCAGGCTATTAGGTAATTATGTTGAAATGTTTCAATCTGTGAGCATTTTTAAATTAGCCTTGGCTTTATGTCTTTAAAAGCTAGTTATTTCAAAATATAGTATTTCTGGACAACATTTTTTTGATTAATACTACATTATCTACTATAGTATAGGCGTTTTTTGGTAACACAACTATAGTTTTAAGTGAAATTGATCCAAATTGGTGCGAGGCGAAGAGATTTAATTATTAACAGCATTTCCTGTTGCTGTTCAGCCAAAAAAGGCTCCTAGGGCATCCTACAGGATTTCATTGTGTAAATATTTGTGCACACAAAATTACACTTTTCTTTTTGCCGTAGTGAGACATTATAAATTGGCTTTCTTGCTCTGCAAGATATTTTAAAGTAAAAGCAAATGCTGATTAAATGCACTATGGTGTACCAGAAAGTACATCCAACCTTCCAAGGAAAGTTCAATGTTACTGTAACACTCAGCAAAAGCAAGAATCTTGTGATGCTTGAAATGAACAAATTTAATATTTCATAAGCTTTCACTGTACTTCCTGGGTTCATCAACAGCTTAAATATATCTGGGGGAAGAAATGATGATGAAGAGGAGCACTTCGCAGCATGCTACCTTATTTTATAGATTAAAAAGATTGTTTGAATGTAAAGTTTAAAAAAAACCTGGCAGGCACTAATAGACATTCAAAAACTGCAAGGACAATAGTGGAGGTCATTAAGAAATCTTCCAACTATGTATTTAAAGAAGATATTTTGAATACCAATTGGTATTATATAACTTGGTAGTTAGTAATGAGGAATGTTAAATGCCTGAAATGCATTTTTATGGTTCAAGTAAATTGAATTGGGGATTATTTTAGGTTCTGTAAATCTTTTGAGTTTACAAGTAGTCTAGAAAAGTCTAGCTGGAGATTTTAATTTAATTTTGGATTGGAATAATATTTTAAGGGGAAAAATGCTAACTGCCAGGACTGGAATGTTTTTCATGGAAACAACTGAGAATTTTATTTTGGGACTATATAGATACAATTAAATCCCAGTGAGTAGGATTATACTTTTTATCAGCCCTATACGGCACATTTCAAGATGGAACCATTTCTTTAAACTTCTTTGGAATTCAAAGTTTGATCGAACAGATGCAGTGGAAACAGGAAAATAAATACAATAAACTATTGCCTTCTTGTTTGAGATTTGAAAAGTAAGATTATTTGAGAATACTTCATAGTAATTTACAATGAAATTCTCAATTTATGGCATTTTGGTATTGTGTAGCTGTAGAAGTGGCCAGGGAGCAGATGATTTTTTAAAAATGCAATACATCTACAGGGTGCCCATTCAGTGGATTTAGATGTACCATCATTGCAATAATTTTAGATATTACTGAAACAAATGAGATCTAGAAAGGTCCCTGGGTTACATGAAATAGCCATAAGTATAAACAAAATGTAGGGACTTCTGTTTTATTATCCATGCATAAGGAATCCTTCAAAAGAGCACCTATCATCAAATTATGAGACACACACAATACTGGTAGTTATTTTGAAAAGTTTTCAAACAAGTGAAACAATCCAATAGACGTGGATATCACCAGATGGAGTAGACACATTTTGTATTGACTATATTATTGGTAGAAAAAAGTTGTTGTTAGTTGCGAAGTCGTCTCTGACCCATCGCAACCCCATGGACAACGTTCTTCCAGGCCTTCCTGTCCTCTACCATCCTCCGGAGTCCATTTAAGCTTGCACCGATTGCTTCAGTGACTCCATCCAGCCACCTCATTCTCCAATTGTAATAGCAAAGATATAGACAGAAGCTGACAATCATACCAAAAATTGAATTCCACATCAAATTATAGTGGAAAAAGAAAGCCAGGCAGTTGTCACAACATGACCTTGAGTGTATCGCCACAATTTTTAATGAGAACATCAGGAATCACTTTGAAGTCCTGAACGTCATTGATAGGGATCTATGGAATAAAGTCAAAAAAGTTATTAATGGTAACTCTAAAAAAAACGACTGCCAAAAACGAAGAAACGACAGAAAATGTCAGGACAAAAAATGAGAAATTTTGAGAAGTCAAAGCCAAGGAAGACTTAAAGATTTCAGCAAAAGAATTTTAAAAAATTTAAGAGAAATGAATATATATTCAGACAGAATATCTGTAATGTAATAGAAGATGGAAATAGACATGGGGAAAAACAAGAAAGGACTTTCAAAAGATCTGATGGAGATGCCAATCTCAAATTGGTAAGTTACAGGATGCCAATGGGCGGATAGTAACTGCCAACACCTGCAATCAATGAAGAAAATGTTGACTTGGGTTTTGTTTTTTATCCTTTTTACTATAATTTTGTCTTTCTCAGCGTTTGGATGAGCAATATCGCTTGTTTCTCATTTTCCCCCCTAAAATCTGCCTGAACTTTATTTTCAATCTGTACACGGATTACAATGTCACACAAACAGACTCGCACCCATCATGCATTATTGCGTGTAACCTGGTTGCGTCCACCAGTGGGTGGTTGTTTTAGGCTCAATATTATTACTATCCAAGTGGTAGGAGGAAGTTGAAATTTAAATATGTTAATATATTATTAAATTATATCTCCAGATTTGAAGGGCTTTGAATATTATGCTTGGGTTGTGGTAAAAGCGATTATATGGACTGTACCACACCCTGTATATAGAAATGTTCAAGGATCATGCATTAAAAGAGTAAGAGAATATTTTGAAGAAAATGCCACCAATTCAAACAATGTAATTTATAATTGTCTGGGCCCTGATTTTTCACACATCTTTTGTATTCTTGAGAGGAGCATACCGGATTCTAAAAATTCCTTTAATGAAATTTGTTCACTCTCAGTCTTCGAACTAGCTCTTCCTTAGCAGAGATGCAAAGTTGAAGAATGGTCTAGGTTTAATCTGTGTTCAAAAACTGAATTGCAGTGATTTATATAGTCATGCCATTACTAGTTTTACCATTATTGAAAACTGCAAAACATTTTATCCTATTATATTGTTTCAAGCCTATTTTAGATTTATAGGTTGTATTTAAGTATAATTTTAGGCTTTCAGGTTTTGTTAAATAGTATGGAATGAAGTTAGTGCTTTTTTCAACTTTTTAATTTAACTTAGTAAAATATAGTTTAGGAAATATAGTTTAGAAGATACCTGTGTGCACGCTAGATCCCTAGATGTTGGGTTGAGAACTCTGGGCCCATCAGACATAATCATTGATAATTAGCAAAATTAAAATTTAGTAATTGCTTATAGTTTCAGAGGAATACGCACTGACATGAGAGAAACAGTTCACAATTAATGTAATATGTAAAATTCGATATTTTTAAATTAATTTTTTGCAACAAAATTCTATGTTTTGGAAGTTACAGGTGAATTTTATGCTGTTCTCCCTTCTATTTTGGGTTATTGCTTAATCTTCATTGCCAGGCCCAGTGTAAGCTCCTGCAGCTTCTATATATGTGAAGACGAGATAACCTGTATGAGTGAAAATGTAGAGTAAGGCAGGTTTTAAGCCTTGAATACTTTCAGTGTGGTTGGTATAAAGTATTTTGTGTGACAGTCTTGAGTTACTTAATGAAGGTATATAATATTCTTAACCTACATTTCCTATCACGTATACAGTTATATATGGAAATGTAAAATCAACATCTCTGAGGGATCAACTTGTCTTTGGTTGTATAGCATATTATAATTTTCCCTCAGAATAACCGTAGCATGAGGAAGCCTGTTTCTTTGTTGTTAACTTAATTCGGGATGTCAGCTGTTCTCACTATTTTTTTATTTTATGTTTTAATTTTGCCTGTTTTCTTACTGGTTTTTTTCCTGCTAGCCACCAAAAGTCAAAATTGTGTTTAATACACAATACTCTGGGCTTGCCTTTAAGTAATTTGGAAAACTCAGTTGTCCGGCATAGAGCGGTCAAACTCTTTCAGGAGATATAGCAAAGATGAATGTAGCACAGATCCTTGCATAAAGAAATATTTGAAACTCTCTTTGAAGTGACAACCTTAATCCTTTAGCTTTACAGTACATGTTAGAAGGAATGCTTTCTTTAATATTTTCTACCTTGAAGTTTATCCAAGTAGACTAAGGGCATTGCTACTATCGGATTCTGTTATGTGACATCCAAGACTTATGGCTTCCCAGTAGGGGTCTTCTTCCTTCTGGCCAGCCATAACATATTTCTTAAAAAGTCGTGGAAACTCCTTAAAAAGCTTTTTCTTGTTACACATGTAACTGGCACCAACTGGTATAGGCAAGCACATTATAAACATATACTGTATGTGTTGATAGTTTCAGTTAAGGAATTTTATGGTGTATGTATGCTTTTTGACCTGATGGTTTTTATGGTTTTGCTGGGAAGCAGGATACTTACTTGCCTAATAATTAGAAAGCAGCCTAAATTATTCAGAGAATGAGGAACTGAGTCACACTACAGTATGCATTTTATTGCAGTACTGTTAAATACTGTTCCTCCAACATTTTCAGTAACTTTCTATGAAGAACAAAAAAAATTACAAAAGGCAAAAAAATACCATTGTTAAAAAGGGTGATTAGTAAATGAACAGGACTTCGATTAAGGATCCTTTTTTGGATGCAGAAATAATATAGGTGCAGCTAGTTTTTTTTTTTATAAAAGAATGATGATGTACGTCAGATGAAAATACTGATTTTTTAAAATTGAATTCTCCATAAGAATTGAATTGCTGCTAGATTCTTTGTTAATAAAACTTGCAAATATTTTTCCCCGCTCCCTTCTTCCTGGTATGTTCAATTTAGGTGGCAGAAAAGTCAGATGAAGTCCAAAGAACGATAGTACTGTATTGTAAAGCCAGAAACTGTCATAGCTGACTTAGCCTGGTGGTTTGGCAGAGCGTTAAGATGTCCGTGGACATGAACAGCCAAGGTTCTGACAGCAATGAGGAGGACTATGATCCAAACTGTGATGAGGAAGAAGATGAAGATCCCGGGGACATTGAGGGTTACTACGAAGGGGTTGCAAATGACGTGGAGCAGCAAGGAGCCGATTCCTTTGATCCAGAGGAATATCAGTTTACCTGTCTGACTTACAAGGAGTCGGAGAGTACCCTGAATGAGCACATGGTCCGCTTGGCTTCTGCGTTAAAGGTAAGGCGCTCTGCAATATTTGGATGAAAGGGCCCTTTTAAAGCCGCAGAACGGGCAAGCTGAATGTGAATCACTTAGCTGGCTATCCAAATTGTGACAATTAACCAACATTGCTGTAGATCTAGAATCACTGTTTTTACCAACGGGTGTGTGCAAACAATTCATCTCTTAACTATTTCAAGTGAGAAATGTCGCAGTATGTCCCGTCTTGTATACCGGGGTGATACTCTGAGCTTGGGACCCTTCCAAGAAGTTGAAAGCAGCAGTTTCTTACTTGAGCAGCAAGATGTTTTGCTTCACTTTCTGCTTAAAAGTGGTTCAAAATGAAAGTTTTGCACACCACTGATTTCAAGTATTGCTGCTCTTTAAGTGTTGATCAGATATATAGAGCAGCAGTGTTACATATCTATGTATCTATGCAATATATATACGTATGCAATATACATATCTGTATATCTATGTTCATGTGGGTGGATTTATTGTTCATCTGTTTACTTAATCTTCCTGCATAGAATTATTAAAATACAATTGTTGTCCTTTATTGTTCTAGATAAAAGTGCATGGGCTGTGTCCAGTTCTTTTGTTGACTGGGAAGCTTTGTTATAGAGAAAGGAGCGTGTGATTCATCTATCCCCCCAAATTGCTCTACAAGATTGAGGCTCATTTAAGACAGATTTTAAGGTTAAAGAAAAGAAAATTTAACTTTGCAAGTAGAAAGACTGCTTTTGAAGTAACCTCAGAAATGCCTTGGTCATTTGACAGTTCACTGAAAGCTTATGTTCACTGAAAGCTTATGTTCAAATGTAATTATGATTTTCTGTTCCTTGTCGTACTCTGATCTTTTCTTCTAAAAATTTCTGCAACAAATAAATATCCTCTTTTTCTATTGCTGCCTACCATTGGTTTGCTTATTAAGATATTACAATTGCCCCTTGCAGCTAGTGAAAATCTGGTAAACTGATAACATTCTCTTCTCTGCTTATAATCATTCATATTTAATTGATTTGGATCTCTAAAATAACAAAAAAGGAAGCTGCTTGAAGGAATAAAGGGAAGTATTCCTTTTTCTGTCTTGCTTCCTGTGAAATTATTTTGAATCAGGCTGTCATGTTTATCATGCTCTATGTAATAAGATTATGATTCATTAATAGGGACGTTGGGGAAATTGGCAATGGGCAGATAGTTTTTAGGTTTGAACTTACTAGTTACATAGATTTTATTATTTATGCTGAATCCAGAATTTAAATGTAGAATAAGAAAGACACACCAATGGAAGAGTCCTTGGTTGTTTTCTTACAGATGTTTCCGTACCCAACTAGGTAACATCGGTGCTAGAAGGGAAAGGGATTAAGAAATAAATATTCCATTCCAATTTGTATAAATATGAATTAATCCTTTTGATTTGTGTTTTGCATTACCAAAGAAGCCTTTATGTAACTAGCACTATTGTAAGTCTTAGTTACGATGCTTAATAGCACTTATCTCCATCTTGATCTCTAGAAATTATAGAAAATTATATAAAAAGAAACCCAAAATGCTATGCAAATTGTATCAAGGTAAAATAGATCCAGAGTCGTATGGATCATATGGGGAAATAAAATGCATAAACATTAGGCACTCCAATCTGTTAATAAGATATTTTATCTGTTTTAAGAAGTAATAATGGTATGTTTTAAACAAAGCAAACTGACTACACAACCTTATAATTACTCTCATAAATGGATTGCTTAGAGGTAGTCACAGCTGTCTCCTGCTGATGACTAATTGTTCTCTAAGAAAAAAGATATTTTTTGGCAAACTAAACTGAAAATAGCCATAGTCTATGTGAATACCTAAGAACTTGATTAATGAATAAATTATGTCTTGTTTCAGCAAGCAACAAAATTATTACATTTATAAATTGCTGCCTCTGTTTGGCAGTTCTGCTAATGAATCTGGCATTATCTTAACACATTGTAATGACTTGCCATGAACATTTAAAGACACCAATAGCTGAATTTCTTGTTAAGTTTTGTATTGTAGAAAATAGTTTTGTTACATCTCTAATTATTTAATCTGAACCTAAAATATCATTAAATTAAATGGACTAAATGCAATTATGCTTCACCAAATGCTGGAAAATTAATCAAGGAATAATTAAGATGTGTGGTTCCTTAACTTCATATGTGCGTCACTTGCTTTCTGGAAAGAGTAGGTTTGTGAATGTACTCTGATGTTGGCTTAAGTGCTGTGATAATTTTCCTCTCAAGATTCATGTTGCTACTCTTAGTTTATTTGCCTATCAGCAGTTGTGTCTCTGTTTACCAGTTCTCCCTGCTGTTTTGGGACAGTTGATATTCTCTACAAGACAGTTTCAAAGTTGTTCTTGTCCATCATTGAGTTATTAATATGCTCACCTCAGCAGGAACGAGAATGATAAATGTCTTGTGAAAACTAAAAGAAATTCAGTCTGAGGAAGTTTAAGCAATTAGAGAATTATTTTATTATGCTGTTTGTTATTTCTATTATCCAGAAAAGATGTTTTCAAAGTCAAAGAAAATGTTAATCTACTTCTGTTAAATTGTATTTGAGATATTCTCTTATAAGCGACCTACTGAAAATCCTGGAATTCACTCAGCTTTGGGAGTCCTCAAAGATCAGATAGTCTTGTTTCAAGACAAGATCTTGTTGTCTAATGCCTAAGGTAGTCAGCTATTCCAGTGACTTTCAAAGCATTTTTTATATTTATAAGTCTCAAGCTTGCTATGTGATATGCTGTGTCACCTTTCATAAAATAAAGTAGTAAAGCACTGGAATGTCTAGGTTGGTTTGTTGACAAGTGTTGGTATAATTCCACCAGAAGGAACTAAGCTCTTTCATTGATCAGGCATGTACAAACTCCCACAGATTTGAGGGAAAATCCATTCAAATTGTGATGCAATTTCTTCACTGGAATGAGGAAATCAGCCATGCACAAAACATTATTTTCTTTGTTTTTGCTCCGATTCATGGATCCCTTCAAGGTTCTGCTTTTAGGCTTTGCTGAAAACTCATTTTGCAGCTGTTGATGTTAGTAGTGCATTAAAGAAGAGAATTATTTGAATAACTTGTCAATATTTCTGCAAGGAGATTGTGGTAGTCTGTCAGCTATTCTTAAAAGCATCTTAGCAAATGGTTAAAAGTCTGCAGTATTTAAGGCGAGTAAAAACTGTCAAAAGAGTAAAGGGCCAGTACTGGATTTTAATGTATTAAAACAATTCCCTTATTCTGCTTGTGTTAGATTTCATTTTCAATCTACAGTGGAAATACAGCTAGTTTTTAGGAAAAATAAGTAGCCAGTTTTAAGAACAAGCAGCACACTTTTTACAGAGCTTCAGAGAAAAGCTCAAGAGAGAAAGTAGGTTATACATCAAGACAGTGACAACACACACAAGTTGTATAGTGAAACGGTGATTAAAACAGAAGAAAATTAATGTTTTACAATGATCAAGTCAACATCCTGATCTTATTAATCCTTCAGAAATGTGCAAGGACCTGAAGTCTGCAATTCATGCAAGGAAATCCACCAACATCTTCCTTATATCTGTTGTAGGAAAAACAGACACAAACAATTCATTTTTTTCTGCAGTCTTTTTTCAGCTTTGGGGCTTTTAACTTCACTGTCATCCAGCAAACATGTTCTTATTTTCCTATTTTTTTGTTTTTAAATTAATGTTAGTAATTGTCTAATTGCATTTCATTTTTTTAGCATTTTGAAATTTTTATTTTCAATTTTTTTAAGGACAGGCCTTTATTCTTATGTTTTTTGTGTATTAGGCAATGTTTCCAATCTCTCGAGAATGTCTATATTGGCTTCCTTTTTACCTAGGACTTCCTATCCTCAGTATCAGCTTTCCTGATCTGTGGCATTTATTATCACAAAGCTTCTATTACTGTGATCTTTTAGTTATTTGGGAATGATGTCACCCTTTTAACCTCTTTTAAAACGATCTTCATATTTTTCCCCTTGTTTAGTTTCTCCTCTCCAAATATTAGATGTTTATTTCATTGAAAATTTTCAGATAACTACAAGTTTAAGTTGCTTCTTTTATGATGCGCTGTAATTGCCGTAATCTTTAAAAACAGCTTTGGAATTGAGCACAAAAAGCAATACATAAAATACATAGTTAAGTAGCTAGAAAAAGAGCAGCATAGATTCTCTATTTTGCAATTAAGCTTAGTGGGCTCTTACTGCATTTAGTATGGACATCAGGCCTGTGAGGCAAAAAAAAAAAAAGGAAATACCAGGTTTTGAGATGAAGGTAATCATCCAATCATCATTTACTGCCATCTGGCTGTAAATCAAGATGATACCAGTTCTTAAGTGTTTTTTTGTTAATCAGTTTTGCTACCATCTGCCAAAAGACAGGTGATCTGGACTACCCATGCCATCTGTAGGTATTATTTGATACAAATTGTTTTGTATGGATTCAGTAGTATAAATTGTCCTCCACTTACAACCTTTTGTTTAATGACTGCTCTGAGTTACGATGTAACTGGAAAAATGGCCAGTCCTTGCACTTACGACCACCACAGCAGCCCCATGATCAAAATTCAGGCACTTGATAATTGGCACGTATTTATTATGCTTGCCTCATCCTTGGGTCATGTGTTTGCCATTTGAAACCTTCCCAGTGTGTTTCCGACAAGCAGAGTCAATGGACGAAGCCAGATTCACTTAACAACCATATGATTAGCTCAACGACTGCAGCGAAAAAAAGGTCCTAACATCAGGCTCAACTCACTTAACAACCTCACGGATGTTCCTGTTCCAATTGTAATCATAAGTCAAGGCCTATCTGTATCTTCAGATGCTAAATGACTTATTTTATAATAAATGCATGCCTATCAGGTGATTTATATTAATGAGCCACATTATTTATTAGGGTAGTTGCTTAACAGAGGCAACCTTAATTTCTGGTCATAATATGAGATACATGATTTGCTTCAGTTTGTATTTTTCTGCATGCATAATTTTTCTGAAGCTTTTCTGGAAGCTTTTTTAAAATCCAGAATAGTGGGGGATAAAAGAGAAACCTCTGTGGTAGTCCCTGAAGAGTTACAGGGCTGCTTGGTACTCATTAAACTTTCCACTGCAACTCAGAGGACAAAATGCTTGATTGAAAGTGATTTTTGGAGTGACAAACGCTGTGCTTTCATGGCATACGTGTTCCACATCTTGTATATAGTAAACACATTTTCAATTTCATATAGGTACGATATGATAGTGTAATTATTATTTTTTGAACTATGATATTAATCATAAAACATAATTTCTGTTATTTCCCCCTTTATTCAGCTGCTTAAGTACAATGTCCCTAGCTTTTGAGAAACACAAATTATTAGCAGTTCCCTTAAAGGTGACCAAGTTACTAGACAGCTAATAGTTGCTTCTAGTGATCTGGTGCAGTAATTCTGTACTCCGTTCTTTACCCAGTTCTTCTAATTCTAGTTTATTGTATCTTAAGTCCTGGCATTGAGTCATGTCATTTTTGCAAATTTTGCATTTCATGGATAGCTATTTTGCATTTTGTATTTACCATAGGTTTTTTTTGCATTAACTCTATTCCACACTAATAAGTACTCAGAATACAATTAAAGTCAAATAGACGACATAGTGAAGAATAATGAAAAAAATGACACTAGACTAGTGTCTAGTGCTAGACATTGTGCTAGATATTGGCCATTTGTGAAGAAGCTATGATGGCATATGTGCTCTTTGCTCTGCTTGGGAACAGATTGGAGTTGCTTAACCATACAAAATCCATGATTTCCAGTTTGACATGCACTGAGCCATAAACCATGATTTACAAAGCACAATGACAGGATTCCATACTTGTTAAGCCAAGCAAAGCTACACTGTTTTAATCAGTGGAACAACTTGCCTTTAATCAGAGGAACAACTTGCCCTTCATGTCTATGATATGATAGGAGATTCTCAGTCATCTACATCATGGTTCTTGACAAAGCACCTTTGGGACAACTTGCCCTTAACCGGTGGAACAACTTGCCTCCAGAAGTTGTAAGTGCTCCAATACTTAAAAGTTTTTAAGAAGAAATTGGACAACCATTTGTCTGAAAAGGTATAGGGTTTCCTGCCTGAGCAGGGAGTTGGACTAGAAGACCTCCAAGGTCCCTTCCAGCTCTGTTATTCTGTTCTGTTATTCTGTTATATTGCTTACTGTGAATGCTATCCATAAACAGCTGGACTGTGTTGCAGTTTGACTGAGATAGAAAAGCTTGGTGAATCTTCTCTCCCAGTTATTAATAGATAAAAGATTCAAAGCATAGGACAGCACAAATGTTATTCAGTGGAACTTCCATCCTTCTTTATTGTTATTCCAGCTGGGTAGGTCTAAAAAGAACTGAAGTCCAAATATACTGATTATGGTGAGCCACCTGTGCTTATCTCTACAGTAAATCCTAAATAGGAAAAACAGAAGAACAATATTCATATGCTCTATAACTTTGCAGGATGCAGACTTTGGACTTTTAGTGCTGAATTTTTGAAGTTGGAATGTGCACTCTTGGATAGGAATTAAACTTTATCATGATACCAAATTGAAAAGCATAGTGCATAATAGAAATACAATAAACGGAAAGGGACCCTCAACTTTCCTCAAAAACATTGCTCAAATTGTGAAATATAAATGTAGTTGTAGGGCTTGCGTGTTTTGTAATTCTACTATTCATCAATTAATTTGTTTTCTTTCTCTCCTTAGGTATCTCATGCAGTAGCTAAACTTGTATTAGTTAGCT
The DNA here is from genome assembly GCA_032468235.1 of Pseudoxyrhopus heterurus. NCBI lineage: Eukaryota > Metazoa > Chordata > Lepidosauria > Squamata > Pseudoxyrhopus > Pseudoxyrhopus heterurus. The sequence goes on along the minus strand of JANHJO010005535.1, from coordinate 31,170 downwards.
TCCATTGGCAAATCTCAGAAATTTTGGAAAGGTAAGCATATGATCAATTGGTAGATATGTGCAAATTGCCTTTGATGCTTTACTATGAAAGCAGACACAAAATATTGTTCCTTGAATGGTGCAGCGGGCTAAACACTGTACTTTGTAATTAAATATTCAGCTCCCAGCTGCCTGCAATTTAGCAGTTCGAAT
>JANHJO010005535.1:18756-30878 GCA_032468235.1 Pseudoxyrhopus heterurus | reverse complement strand
TGCTGGTTTTCCATAGGTTTCCAAGTTAGATTCAAGGCATACATCTCCATATAGTTGAGACCCACTTATTTAAATGAATGATTGCCCCTTATATGGTATATTCCAAAAGCTACAATTTGGAATTTGGGAATTCCTTTCTCCAGAGTTCAACCTGCTTCTCTGACTAAATTTAACAGTAACCCGGAAATGTACTTGTTCAGCTGAAACTTTCCTCCATTTTAGTTTTTGTAATGTTTATCAACAGCATCTTATGCCAATGTCTATATTTTTACGTGTTTTTAGAAATTTACTAATATAATTGCTTTATGACATTGGTTATTTTGCATTAGATTTTATTAGTAGTAATATTTTTGTTAACATCCTTGGGCTGGTTTTGTCAGAAAAAGTTGATTATTGATTGATTTAAGATTATGATCTGATGAATTCATTAATTTCACAGGTGTGGCCTTACGTTTGTCTAAAGTTTAATTTTTTTCTGGCTCTCAGGCACACATCTAATTCAGTTCAATTACTAGTGGAAGCAAGGGTTCAGCCTGCCTCATTCAAACATGTGAGTAAATAGATTTTCTAAAGTGCTTGGTATTAAAAACAGTATTTATAAGCCGCCAAGAGTCATTCTGGTTAGTGAGGTAGGTAGCATGTACATTTATTAAATAAATAAATATTTTGAATACATGAAATTCAAACATGCTAAGCATTATTCTTTACTCCAAATAAGATTGATTACAATGCTGGGATACTTTCTGCTCAAAGCATCTTTGTATTTCCATTGTATTCTAAATAGAATTGTGCAATTTAAAAGACTGTTTTCATAGTTTTTGAAATAGGAAAACATAATTGCCATAGTAATAATATGCCAGTATTACAAAGTAATAGTGATTCATCTAATTAAATGGAGATCTTGCTTGTCATGGCTGGAATTATTGTTTTTAATAGAGCTGTGAATGTGTGTAGGTGTCACTATTGATTGTAAATCAGATCCTTACCATTGTATCTATTATATACTACATACAGGTCATCCTTGTTTAATAATCATTCATTCCAACTTACAATGGTGCAGAATGAACAATAGTTATGGCTTGTCCTTGAAGTTCTTTATCACAGCATCCTCAGCTTGTGATTACGATCTAGCAGCAAGCCATGGTCACATGATCACAATTTCATATATTCCCTGCCTCCCACAAGCAAAGTCAATGGGGAAATTGGCAGGAAGTCAGACACATTTGAGGTTCTTGCTTAACAACTGGAACTGGCTGAACCTCCATCGCTAAGTGGCATGGTCACGTGATGTTGTGTTTTACAACCATGGCACTTGGTGACAGCAATCAACCAAGGACAACCTGCAACATATAAATATGTTTATATGTGATATGTAACATAAAATACAGCCGCACCTCTCATTGAATATAATAATTTGCTAGGGTTTGATTAACACAGTTCCTAGAACAAGGGTAGGCAACCTTCAGGCGGCATGTGCCCTCCTACTCAGCACCCTGAGTTGCACTGTTAGAATTTAGTGGCAAAATGGCCAACTTTTGGTGACGTTTTATTTGTTTAATATTCAAAACTAAGATTGGGATGCAAAAGAGAATACGAGTTTCTGGAAGTGAGACTTACCTTTATTTCTATTCTTACCCACCCACCAACCCCGAACTAACTAACTAATGAAATTTTGGGTCGTTCTTAGGATTTGAGGATGTTTTAAGGGTATAAATCGAACTGGTTTATAGGTCATCTGTTCCCATCCCCATAATTTCAGCTCTGAAAAAGACATGTGGGAGAAAAAAGAATGCCATCCCTTGCATATGATGTTACCAATTGGAGGGCCTCCTGCAGGTTCTTCGGAAAGTTGGAAGCCCCCAACCCCTCAAACATTGTTTCTCTTGTCTTGTAAAACTCGTTTAGCGTAGTACAGCTTTATGTACTATGCTTTGTTTTATGTGAGCAATATATTTACAGGTAATCTTTGTAAAGTTAATGGAAGTGTCATTAACTTTATCTTGATTTGGCAAAGTTGTGGAGCTGCCTTCCTGGTCTATATATGTTGCAGTTTCTTCTTCAGTGGGAGTTGCCCAGTTTAAAATTAAGCTGATGAGGGGAGTAGCCACTTTAATGTCCTTTGTTATTGTGGTATGCATGTAACACAAGGAAGAAACTGCTTATTCCTGACCATAAAACAGAACTGAATTTGAAATATCACACTAGGCCACAGCTTTTCTAACCAATCTGTTGACATTTAAAGGCATTTAGTTTATTTAAACAGGCCATTATAATTCTACTTCTTTACCAATAATTTCAATCTCTCTCTGTCTCTCTCAAACAGGCTGTGGTACATTCCTCCCAGCAATGTGCAGTTTGCATGCAGTTGGTTCGAAAGGAAAACCTATTATCTCTAGCCTGTCAGCATCAGTTTTGCCGCAGCTGTTGGGAGCAGCATTGTACCGTACTTGTCAAAGATGGAGTGGGAGTTGGTAAGTGCAAAGCAATGGGTCATTTGGCTCTTCTGGGGTACACCCGGTATCTCTACATACTGCTTTCTGCTGCTGGTAAATCTTCTCATAATCTTAGAAATGGAGTAGTTCAAGGAGAACATCTTGCATTCTTTTTAATAATCTTCATTCTTTTGATAGCAGCAGATCTTATCTTGGGTTGTGAGATTGACAACCGCTGTCTCTTGGCCCTTTGGATTGTCTCCCAGAAATTTATATCCTACCTTCTTTGACTGGACTTTTCCTACTGAATTCTTTTTCAGCTGTGTCTAATCACGAGGGATAATGTTTTCCATTGCTGAATACTTCTGACAATAGTCTTTTCGGAGCCAGCTTTCCAGAAATTCTGGGAAATTGGATAGTATTTGAAGATCTTTTTAAAATGAATAATGCCCTCTGATGTCATTCAGGTCTCTGTTTTTGACAATAGCCCTTTTGGGTTCCTCCCCACCCACTAGGTGTCTCCTGCATGGCTCAGGAATGTTTGCTTCGGACCCCAGAAGATTTTGTGTTTCCACTGCTACCTAGTGAGGAGCTGAAAGATAAATACAGACGCTACCTCTTCAGGGACTATATTGAGGTATCGTTCGTCATTTTGTGTTCAACACACTCTGTTCTATGCATTAAGGAAATAACTCCAGATCAATTTCTGTGAATTTGTCTGTAAGCTATGTACCTGTAAGCTTAAGACTGCATCATGCAATTCCTTAAAAGGTTTCATTTGCTTTTTGAAAATTCTGTTCTATTTGAAGGGCTTTAATTCTAGGATTGGGAATTGGAAGCCTGCTTTGTGATAGCTTTGCTTTTCCCTCAACAAGTGGTTCAAGTCAGGGAGCTGTGGGGAGATAGAGGTCCTCTTGGTGGCCCCTGTCATGTGGGGTGTTTCAGGAGTTGGTCCTTTTTCCCTGCCCTTCATGTACTTGCTGGGAGAGATTATCTGATACAGGTAATCCTCAATTGATGGCCATTTGTTTAACGGTGGTTCCAAGTTAAAAGTGTCCTCGGAAAAAGTGATTTATGACCCTTCCTTAAAGTTACCACTGTTGCACCTCTCCCCATGGTCACAGTGATTATAATTTAGGTGCTTGGCAACAGGCTCACCTTTATAAGGATTGCAGTGTCTTGCGGTCATGTGATTGCGATTTGAGACCTTCCTGGCTGGCTTCTAACAAGCCAAGGGAATTGGGAAAGCGAGATTCACTTAACCATGTGATTCACAATGGCTATATAATTCACCTAATGACCATGGTGAAAATGGTCATAAAATCTAGTCCGGTCATGTGGTGACTTATTTAACAACTGCATTGCTTAGTGACTCAAATTCTGGTCCCAGTTGTGGTTGTCAGGCAATGATTTACCTGTAGGTTGTGAAACAGTCAACAGCATGCTACCCAGATTGGGTGAAAAATGTCCTTGCTACCTTAACGGATTGTCAGGGTTTGGATGGGACAGAAAATTCTGAAGGTGAACTCAAACAAAACAGATCAGTGTTTATTCGGGACTGGCCAGCCCTACCCTTGAAGAACTAGATTTGCAAACTAGGGTCCTTTTACACCCATGGCACCTGCTAAAAGAGGTGGAAGCCATGCCCAGAAGAACTTTTCCAACCTTGGTAGGTGCACCAGAACAGTAACACGTGTCCCCATTACCATCTGGTTAAGTTGCTGTGTGGCATATACTTCTTAGCGCTCTGGAATGGTAGCTGTGTGCTGGCGTGAGCCATCAAATGAAGAGAGAAAAGGGAAGAAGAGGCTCCAGTCTAGCCTTGAAGTGCAGCTGCACTGTCATGCAGGCTGATAAGTTCTCCTGGCTGCTAGCCGGAGCTGTTGTGGGGAGCTGTAGAGACAGCAATCCTATTAGTCCAGACTGGTATGTAGGTGTGAAAGCTCTGGGGACACACCCACCTCCTCAGTTACTGCAGGATATTCTGCAGTCTGATTGAAAATTTAAGAGTGAGAGAGAAAAAACAGAACAGAGAGGCTGGAGACGGAAGTTATGTGACTGTGTGGCGCAAATTATTAGACTCCAGTTGGAGAGAGAGAAGAAAAGTCCATTGGCGGGAGGGGGGGCACACATCCTGGACAAAGAGAAGTCCCAGAGAGACAACATCCACGTGCAAGACCCAAGACAGGAAAGGGGGACATGACAGCTTTTGGCAAAACCCTAACCTCTAGGGAGTGATTGGACTGACAGCCATGAAACAGGTTCTTCCCCAAGGGAAGAACATGCAAGTGGTTTAGCCAAGCAGATCCGAGAAAGAAGACTAGCCACGCTGAGCTTATACTAGCTGTAAATCCAGCCCATTCCTTTGTTTTCATTTTTTTGATGAGACCAAAAATGAAGAGGAAATAAAACAGTTAGCAGAAGAGTTAAGTGGGAGTGAGTAGTCTTTGGGAGAGAGACTTAGGAGGAAACCTGACGCTGGGTGAAGGCCAGGATTGTGTTGTATATACCAGTTGTAAATAACTTCACTTATAGTTTAAAAAAAGGCATAAAACCTCAGCTGCCTTGTTTTCTGTCTCAGTTGTCATCCTCGCAAGCCAAAATACACCTCCAATTCTGAAACGGTCTCAGTCCCATTGTAACATACTGCAATGCATTCTACATGGGGCTGCCTTTAAAGGCTGCTCAAAGCTGCAGTTCGTTCCAGAGTACATTGGCCATATATGTTGAATGTCGCTTGATGGCTGGGAGCATGTTACACCTATCATCGGGCCTTTGCCATGGCTACCAGTTGGCTTCTGGAAACATGCCAGTTTTGACTTTAAAGCCCTGTGCAGCTAATCCTCGAGTTACGACCACAATTGACCCCAAAATGTACGTTGCTGAGTGAAACGTTTGTTAAGTGAGTTTGCCCCGTTTTATGACTTCTCTTGCCACGGTTGTTAAGTGAATCATTGCATCTGTTAGGTTAGTAGCACGGTTGTTAAGTGAATCTGGCTTCCCCATTGACTTTACTCATCAGAAGGTCGCAAAAGGGGATCACAAGATCCCAGGGCACAGCGACGGTCATAAATATGAACCAGTTGCCAAGCGTCTGAATTTTGATCACGTGAACGTGGGGATGCTGCAAGGGTCGTAAGTGTGAAAAATGGTCATAAGTCACTTTTTTCAGTGCCGTTGTGACTTTGAACGTTCACGAAATGAACTGTTGTAAGTCGAGGACTATTTGTAGTTTTTAACTGTAAGACTGATTGCTGTAATCAGAAGTGGCTCGAGCTGTTAGCTCATCCCAGAGAAAACTGTTCCCCTTGGAGAAGTTGTGCTCAGGAGGACCTTCGTTTTGGTAGCAGAGTAGTCTACTCCCATGCTTCCCTTATATTTATTTCAAAAATATCTTTTTCTGGGAAGGCTTCCTTAAAAGTTTTCCCAGCGGAAAAAAACAACGGGTCCTCCAAAAATAAAATCCACGTCACTTACAACCATGTAGAGTTTTGTTTTGATGGAGTTCTCTAAAATAATTTTTTAAAGCGGACGTACCATGTTTGTCCCACAGAGCCATTTCCAGCTGCAGCTCTGTCCTGGCGCTGACTGCCCTATGGTCATACAAGTACAGGAGCCCAAAGCCCGCCGAGTGCAGTGCAATCGCTGTAATGAGGTTTTTTGGTAAGAAAGTGACATTGTGTATGTGGTGGGCATAAATGATAAGAGATGGGAAGAATGGAAAATACCTCCTTGACATGAGCAACAGCCTAAACAAATGCAGCAATGACAGAAGTGACTGTCAAACTGTTGAATTCGCCATCCAGCTCCTTGGGTATAGATAGGTTTGAGAGTCTGGTGTGGCTTGAAGAAGCAGGCAAAGGATTAACTGTTTTGAAGATTAAACTGGGAATAGGTGAATTGCTATAATACGGAGTTGTGAGAACAAGTGGGCATCAAAAACTAATAAACCTCTGAGTAATTTACAAGGAATGAGCGGCGGTTATGCAAATCAAGTCCATTCTGCAAATGCCAGCTTCTAGAATCAAAGAGATTGAATGTGATGGTAAAAGAGTAGTAAAAGTAGCATTGGTAATTGTAAATATGATTTGGAGAGAGATAGGTAGCCAACAGATTGTATACCCGTCTTTAAATAATCTCATTATTTCACTGCCGCTTCTAAAAGCTAGTGGTATATATGGTCTGCACAAAAAGTGGAAGCTGTCCCAACACCAGCATCTGTAAAGGTTTTTGTACTATTTTGGCTTTTTTACAAGTGAAATAAAAAAGGAGTAGGGAGTTATCAGTGTGATATAGGATTTAAGATTCTGGACTAGGAGTGGGGAAATCCAGGTTCTAATCTTTCCTTAGACATAGAAGCTAGTCAGGTGACTTTCAGCCAATCATTCTCACTCACTCTCCATCCTAGACGGGGAAATCCAAAAATATCTTATCTACCAACCCACGCTAGGGCAGTGTGATAGATAACAGTCCATAACCTTCAGTGAAGAGGCTGTCATCCTGCACTGGATTTATTTGTGTTGATACTATGATAATATTCCTCAGGATATTGTACTCACCTTTTGACTGCCAAATTCTGCTGTTGAGTGGGATACATACAACTCCATTCAGTTTTTATGCAGAAATATTAGGAATGGAAGCTTTGCATATGGGTGCCGTTGTCATTTTCAAATAGTATTTGGTTACAAGTAATAGCCTTTCTTTAAACTGGACATACATTTGTTTTTGCTTAAGTTTCAAATGTCGGCAGATGTACCACGCTCCTACAGATTGTGCTACTATCCGGAAATGGCTCACTAAGTGTGCGGATGACTCTGAAACAGCTAACTACATCAGTGCTCACACTAAAGATGTAAGTGTGTTGGGCAGGGGACACTTTTTAAGTATGTGTAGTTTCAAACAAATCTCTGTTTGGTTATTAATGGAGGGCTTGGTCATTGAATTATTTGTCCTATATCTGAAGTCTTTCGTCCTTCCATCCCCTCTTTCCCCGCTTATCTTGCCATCTGCCACTTATCTCCCAGACAAACAAAAACCAAAATGGAAAAAGGGTGAAGAGAAAAAACAATATTGTAAGTTCCAACCAGAAGCAATGTGGATGGACTCAGTTACAACAGTGATAAGTATACATTGGAAGACCTGATACACCAGCTTGCGAACAAATGCTCTTGTGGAAAATCTGTGTTGTTGCTAATAGTCAACACTGACATGATGGCATATAATCAAGTTGCTTGATTATACATTTGCTCATACGTTTATTAAACATATTGCATCTCCCAAAAGAAAAGATTAGACCATATGTTTCTCCCCTTCCAAGGTAATAAAGAATTGTTATCCTGAGGAGAAATTTAAGATTAGAGGAATCATCTAAGATACAGGTGTCAAACTCGATCGTGTCACATGATGTCACATAACATATTATGACGGGTTTTTTTGCCTTTGCAGAGCCAGGGTGGGCGTGGCCTGTGTGTGATGCATTCGGTCCGCGGGCTGCCAGTTTGACACCCCTGATCTAAGATGCAAACTAAAAGAATGAGAAATTTTGTGACAGGCTAAATTCATTTTCTTGAGGAAAAATTTAAGAAGCCTACCAATAGAAGACACATTTTATGGAGAGAAAGACTGAACATTACATTAAAAAAAAACCTAAAAGGATTTGGATGATAATATTAATAAAGACATTATAAGTCAACAAAAAGAGGAACATTGCAAAAGTATTGGATTGGTTGGGGTAGGGATGAATTATAAAACATGAAGAGAAACACAAGACTTTTTGTTTTGTTTTGTTTTTTCCTCATCTGTTAAAATGCCCAGTTCGAAACCCTGCATCTTCCAAGTGAAAAGTTTCCATTCTTAATTAAAATATGGCCCTGAAATTATATATATTTAATTAAGGAGATATAATCGAAAGAACTGAAAAGAAGGCCTTTAGCTGAATCATAGAGCAAGTTTTCTGTATGGAAGAAGGCCCACATTCAGTGTTGGCACTTCCAGGTGGTGCTAGGAAAGGCTTCTGTTTCATATAACTTGATAGATTAGTGGTTTGCTTTACAAGGCAAATTTCTGTGTTCCTATGAAGAGCAGAATGAAGACTCCACACTTACAGAAAGCAAATGGAGGCCAAATGGAGTGGAAACTTGGAAGGCATATGAAAATGGGGGAAACTTTTGTTATGTTTCATGTTATTCTTTTGTTTTCTTCTCAGTGTCCCAAGTGCAATATCTGTATTGAAAAGAATGGTGGCTGCAATCACATGGTGAGCAGTTTCTAAATAAGCTTAAGAATCACCTTAAATTTTTTTTATCTGATTTTAGATTAAAACTTCGTGGTTTATTAACGACTTTTTTTTCTCTGTTTCCTCCAGCAATGTTCCAAATGCAAGCACGGTAAGTGGGTAACAACTGGGAAAACATTTTCCCGTTCTTTGCTTTAAATATTATCCTGCTGATCCCTTAAAGCATTTGTGGCCCTTTGATTACTGTTCTAAGGGCTCGTTCCGTAGCCTGCTCAGCACAGCCCTTAGACTGCTGTAGGTTTCCGTAAGATGGATGTTTTTCTATTAACTTGCTTTTGCCTCCTTAATCTCTTGCAGACTTTTGCTGGATGTGTCTAGGGGACTGGAAGACTCATGGCAGCGAATACTATGAATGCAGTCGGTACAAAGAGAATCCTGATATTGTAAACCAGAGTCAGCAAGCACAGGCCAGGGAGGCCCTCAAGAAGTACTTGTTCTATTTTGAGAGGGTAGGAAATGTCTACTTAGCCAAAGCTAACTATAAACTTTTCAGGGCATCCTGCTTTGTGCAGAGGCACAAGGATTAATGTTAACAGGGCTATGTGATAAGCATTACATTCTGTGATAATGGGATGATCACAAAACATAATTCTGAATCCTTAAGTTTATTTTTCAAGGTGTCAGTGTCTTCCTAGATAATGCTCGTAACAAAGAGTTTTTTCTTTATGGGATCCAACAGAAATAGTGCTACACTTTTGCATTTGGACCGCTTCTTTTCAAATGTTGCCTCCCATAAAAGTACATTTGCTGTCTTACAGATTTGTATTCCTTGCCCCAGATATGCTTAAACCATTTCCTATATCCATATATGTGTAACCAATTTTAAAATGGTGAATTTCTAGTTTCTGCTCTTAGAAATAAGATATAAAAAATGAAATTAGGTGCTGTGTGAGTTTATTGTTACTATTCTTTTTATTGCTTGTGGATGCCATCCCAATTACTCCCAAAAATTGGGGGGTGGCAACTTCTCTGAAGGCACTTCTGAGGAGAGAGAGAAACTTCAAGAGCCAATTGGATAATTTCTCACTTTGTTCTGTCAATAGAAATAACCTTATCAGTATCCCACGCCCAAAAAGATCAGTCTGTTCCTTTTGTTTCCTTCTTAGCTTTTTTTTTACTGTTTCTTTTGAATGGAGTGCAAATGTAGTTTATCCCTATGTGTTCATTAATGACTGATTTGTCTGAATGCCAGGCATCCAGGAATTCCCTAATAATCAAAGCATATCCTTTTCAGCATTCCACACTCAGATAAGTGAGGATTAATATCAAACAGTTAAGCAATACCCTGATCACGGAACTACCAAGGAGAGAACCACACCCTTACCAAAACTGGCAGAGCAAGATAGTGTATGTAAGCAAGGAGCAAACCCCATATTCACTGATTATATTACCTAGTTGGGTCAAGCAAACAACCAAGCTTAGAGGGCACCAAGGACAATTACATAGCTAACCAGATATTCCAGATGTAGTTAAACGATATTTGAGATAATCTTTTAAAGATGACAATGCTCTTACAAAATAGCATTCAATAGATTGCACAACTATTTATTTTATTCAAATTTACTAGCTATCTGTGGGCAGCATATAAAACTGGAAAATCCATAAAACAGATAAAACATTAAACCAAACAGACAGCCTAGACTAAATCTTACAAACAACACAGAAGAGCCCCCCTCTTGCTACCCAAATACAGTTGTACATTAATATATCAATCTTAGGCCTAGGACCAAAGCCAGGTTTTTAAGAGCTTTCCAGAAGTCTAGGAGAAAGGGCACTACTATGTCAATCTGAGGTCTTCCATATTCCTCAGCTGCTAGGTATGTGCAATAATTATGCCACAACAGGTATGTAGCTTGAGATTTGCAGGTGTGGATGGGAAGATGAGTGTCATATAAGAGGATATGGAGCAGTGATAGAAGGAACTGGAATATTGGAGGAGAGCTGCCGTTTATAGCTGTATACTTCCTGTCTGGGTTGACCTTTGCTTTCCAGCTCTGTAATTGAACTCGCCAATTATACCACATACCAAGTGGGAACGCTAGGATAAATGAATTGCCTTGCCTTTTTTTAGAGCCCACTGACAAAAAGCAGCTTGCTTTTAGAAGGTGATTGGTAGGCTTTCTCCCCCTAGCATAACACATCTTTTTGATACTAGGAAGTGCTTAGTATGGAAAGCTATCCTTTTCTGCTGTATCCCAACTTGGGGTTTTCGCTTGCTTTTCCAATAAACATGTTCATTTTTATTCCTTTTCTCCATTGTGAAGTGGGAAAACCACAACAAGAGTTTACAGTTGGAGGCGCAGACATACCAGAGAATTCAAGAAAAAATCCAGGAAAGAGTCATGAACAACTTGGGAACGTGGATAGACTGGCAGTATTTACAGAATGCAGCAAAACTCCTAGCCAAGGTAACTGTAACTCAGCTTTGTCAAAATACCTGAGGGCAGGGGTGGTAGTGGTTGTAGGTTAGGGTATATTGTTGTATTCATGGGTTATATAGCTATGGAACACTAACTCTGATTTTAAACAGCAACTAGGTGCAATGGATATTATCAAGAGTTACAATGTCTTGTTCAGTATTCTGAACTGAACCTACAGCTGAAAACTAGATTAAGTTCACCTGGGATTGGTTGAGATGTAGGAGCACATTCTATACTTCCTTTTGGAGTTCTTGATGCTGCTGCTACTACTACTACTACTATACCACCACAAATCTAGGAAAAGAGGAGCTCTGCTGTCTCCTGCTTTCATGAATACAGTTTACTTATGAGCCATGGTGGCGCAGTGGTTAGAATGCAGTATTGCAGGCTACTTCTGCTGACTGCCGGCTGCCTGCAGTTCTGCTGTTTGATTCTCATCAGCTCCAGGTTGACTCAGCCTTTCAACCTTCCGAGTGCTATTGCTATTGCTATTACTGCAAGTTCCTATTGTGTCCTGTGTATTACAGTACTGTAAATAGATGCAACTGCTAATAGGGGCTGCTTTTTCATTTCATAATGCATATGGACTGCTGCCCCTGAAATTTGGAGAAAAGCAGTGGATAGCTCTATTGGCCTAACTCATGAGTACAACCTGCTAATCTTACTTCCTTTTTTAAAAATTGCAGTGTCGTTATACACTACAGTACACCTATCCATATGCCTACTACATGGAATCTGGTCCCAGGAAGAAATTGGTAAGACCATGTAGTTCTGTGTATTGAATAACTAAAATTCTTAAAGAATGGCAAAAAAAAAAAAGTTGGGACTTATATGAATCCATATCTAAAAATTGCCTAAAACCACATGGTAGCTTCCATTTAGCCACATGGTAGTTTCCTGGCAAATAGACGGGGAAGAAATGGAGGTAGTGACAGATTTTATTTTCCTGGGCTCCAAGATCAATGCAGACGGGGA
>JANHJO010005535.1:6874-18656 GCA_032468235.1 Pseudoxyrhopus heterurus | reverse complement strand
CATCAGCTAATGGCTCCTCCCCACTACTCTCAGCAGCCACCTGCTCCTGCTGACTCGTAGAGGGACCAGCTTCTATTGGCATGCTGTTAGCAGCCGATTCCTCCCTTTACTGTCTCTTCTTCGGAGTCGGAATCAGCTGCCAAATCCGCCACGCGCTGCGGAACCACAACACCTTCCCTGCAAATCAAAAGACCTAGAATCCAATGTCAAGAAGGTTTTTTTTTTTTTTTTTGTACTCAAGGCAGAAAATCCCCAATAATCAGAATGGCACTATATGAGCAAAAATAGCCAACAAAGACCATTCTTCTCCCCATTGGAGAGAAACAAAGCGAAGAGCTAACCCATTTGGCTGACCCTTCCAGGATAGTAATACTCGCAGGCGGAGGCAACTCCCGGCCTTTGACTCATGGTAGGACTGGCAGTCCTTCCTCGCTGGAGGGAATCCAAAGGACAAAGGATGACCTACCAGTGGTGATGCAACTGAACCCTCCAGGGCGCAGTTCGCTGAGACTGGTGCGGTTCAGCTCGGCCGGCGAGTGGCACTCGATGGGCTCCACCAAGGCGCTGGTGTGGCTCAACCATTCCACCAGCCATTTCAGCTTACAGTCACAGTGGAAAGCATTTCCCCGCAAGTCCCTGTTGGGAAAGAAAGTTGGTGGGTGATCAACAGGAGGGGGGCAGGGTAGCGGCCGAACATTCACCCAGGGCCAGCTTCATGTCTTCTGGGGTTGAGGTGGGGAATGTCTTTCCATGCTTCAAGCACTTGGGGCCAAGGATGGTTAATTCTTTTGCCAGCCCATCTCTCGCTTGCCATGATTCACATCCTTCTCTTCTTTCTCCAAACCAAAACCAGGAAATAGAACATAAGAGCATAGAATAATAGAGTTGGAAGGGACCTTAGAGGTCTTCCAGTCCCACCCTCTGCTCGAGTAGGAACCCTATACCATTTCAGACAAGCGGTTATCCAATCTTTTTAAAAATATCAAGTGTTGGAACATTCACAACTTCTGAAGGCAAGTTGTTCCATTGGTTAATTGCTCTCACTGTTAGGAAATGTCTCCTTAGTTCTAGGTTGCTTCTTTCCTTGGTTAGTTTCCATCCTTTGTTTCTTGTCTTGCTTTTTTGGAAAATAGTTTGACCCCCTCATCTTTGTAAGAGCCCCTCAAATATTGGAATCCTGCTATCGTATCTCTCCCTAGTTCTTCTCATTAGACTAGACATACCCAATTTCTGGGCAAACGAAGAAGGGGACAACAGAGAATGAGGTGGCTGGATGGAGTCACTGAAGCAGTCGGTGCAAGATTAAATGGACTCCGGGGGATGGTAGAGGACAGAAAGGCCTGGAGGAACGTTGTCCATGAGGTCGCGATCGGTCGGACACGACTTCGCAACTAACAACAAGCTTCCATTTACTGAAGCTGAGCCTTTTGATTTTTTGGAAGTGATGGGAGGGGAAGCCCTTGGAAGCCACAGATAAAAGATTCCAAGCTTGGAAGGGGAAGAAAGAATACAGTTCTAATAAATTAAGGGATTTTGTTTTTGGTCTTGGGATATCTATGTGTATGCCTTAAATAGCATGTTAATGGGCAAACGACCTGTCATAAGTATGAGGAGTATTGAAGAAAATGTTAAATATTTATCACTAGTACATTGTAACTCTACTAGTTTTCAACCAGGCTTTCAAAAATTGAAAGTTCTTATAAGCTGTAATGAATATTAGTACTAGAAATATGGTATAGGAGAATAAAGAACAAACATGCCCAACTCTAATCAATTACAAACAAGGATTTATCCATCCTTAATTTCATATTCTTTTATGTTGCTCAAGCTGTTACGACTGTTTGCACTCATTGAATTGGCTGCTGTGTTTCCTTACTTTGAAATGCTTCTGCTATAGATGCAAATAGTGGTATCATTGTATTAATCTGTGCAGCAAATTTGGCTGAAAGATGAAGATAGAAAGAGCTTTTCCTATATCAGTTTTTTTCATAATGTTTTGTTTTATTTTCAGTTTGAATACCAACAGGCTCAACTTGAAGCAGAGATTGAAAATCTCTCATGGAAGGTGGAAAGAGCAGACAGTTACGACAGAGGAGTGAGTAATAAACTAAGTTCAACCCCTTTTGTCAGTCGTGAGCTCATTTTTTACTCAGAAATTGGTATCAATAATGGAGGATGAGAAACTACTACTGTTGCTTTTGTTTTTTAAAAAATATTTTTATTAGAAATTTAGAGTATACAGGTACAACTAATACAGACTACAAAAGATAAAAAGTGAAAAAAATAGACTTTCCAGCATATATATATACACCTTCCACAATTTATCACCATCCCTTAAAATACAACAAATAAATTCTTCACCCTATGTGTCACCTCATTCTCTAAACACATATCTATAAAATGTCATCTTCCATCCTAATCAGCAAAGGTCTGTTAAGTTACCAGAAATAACCATATATTTGTTATAAACTTAATCTAATAAGCTCGCTCAGTTTCTTTCCTTTACATTTATATCTATTTAACTCTTCTTAAATCCCCAAATCTCATCAATCCAAAGAAGTCACTAAGAAACTAAATGAAGAAATAGTAACATAACCATTTTGAAGTTAATCAAATACACTTAGAATATAGGAAATAATTTCATATAACCAGTTATCAATAAAACAAAACCTAAATGTTTTCATAATTAAAAAAGAAATTGAATATTACCAGAAATGGAACTCTTATCCTTAAAACATCAACTTCCAGACCTAGTGCAAAGAAATGGTAAAATGTGGTAACCAAGGTTTTGGTGAGTGACTGTTACTAAGACACTATTGTTCCTGTTGTTGAGGCATTGCACTGATTGCTGAGGGCAACTAGGTCCAATTCAAAATGACGTTTTTGACCATTAAAATCCTTAGTTATAGAGTACTTTAGGATCTGTCTTTTCCAGATAGAATTTACCAGATTGTGCATGCATGCATGCATAGAGAAGACGCTAAGGATATCGTCCCTACAGGAATTCAGAAAGGCATGGGAATTGCATCACATGAACTGCTTTCTTGCTTGAAAACCGCTTGCTTTCTGAGAGTTGCCCAGTAACTTCCCTTCTAGCCTTCCATAATCAGTTAAATCTGCTTTCTTTGAGCATTTAGGATCCAGAAGGATGGTTGTGCAAGGCAGTGTTATTGTTTGGGCTGTTTTACATTTTATGCGGTCGTTTAAGCAAATACAACTTACCCAATAGAGTGGGGGTTTTTTTTGCCAGAAATCGGCAGAAAAGCTCGCAAATTGCAATCACATGATCATAAGATCCTGCAACTGATTGTAAATGTGTGCCAGTTGCCAGGTACCTGAATTGTGATCACATGGCTGCAGGGATAGTGCAACATCGTTAAGTGTGAGTCCAGGGAATAAATCACTTTTTCTGAGGCCACTGTAATTTTGAACTGTTGTTAAACAAACAGTCGTAAGCCAAGGAGTACCTGTATGTATATTACTATGAGGAATAGGATGCCAGCCCATGAAGTATGGATTTGTTAGCAATATCTTTTAATGACCATGTTAGGGAAGTGAAGGGATCTGTAGCCCATAGGCATGTTTTTGGTAGCAACCCCCATAATACAAAATAGCTGCGCAGTTAGGCTGATACCCTCATTTTTTTTTGGCATACTGGAAATTAATGAAATTAAACTCCAGACAGAGCTGTTTTGGAGGCTCTTTGGATAGTGAGTGCTCGCTATTGTTTGATGATTTTCACGTTATGATGAAAACTGCTGGGAGTCACCTCCTGTTTCAATAAAAGAGTATCTTTTTGTTTCCTCTTTCTAGAGCTCCTCTTCAGTGTTGATCAATTTTCTCCCAGGCAATAGAAACAATAGCAATAGCCCTTAGACTTATATACCGCTTCACAGTGCTTTACAGCCCTTCTCTAAGCGGTTTACAGAGTCAGAGTTTACAGAAATAACCCCTTTTTTTATTCCTTTTATTCCCACCCAGGATTTGGAGAATCAGATGCACATTGCTGAGCAGAGGAGGCGGACTCTGCTGAAAGATTTCCATGACACATAAGACCGCAGGAGCTACCAGGGCACAGAGCTGAGAGCAAAGTAGCAAGATGGCGGTGCGAGCAACGAGGGAAGCGATCAGAGGAACTGGCCACCCGCCTTTCCATAAAACAGGGCTGAGGACATCACTGCACCTTCCCCTTGCAAACCAGACATGAGCTAGCACCACCACTTGGTCTTCTATTTTTCTTCTGTTTTCTGCTTTTTCATTTTTGGCAGGTAGAGGTTGAAATTCAGTTGGAATTTCCAGTTTTTTTCCTGGGACGTGTTATTCCCCAGTTCTTGGATTGTTTTAGAGGGGAGTTTTATTTCCCCTGCCCCCCCCTCCTGAATGGCTGTTAATAGTATTAGATCATTATAAACTTCTGTAATTTTTCGACAGTTGTACAGTGATACAACAGTGGTTGATACAAAGTGAACTTTAGAATAACACAGACCCCTTTTTAAAAATAAATTGGGACTGGAGAGTGTTTCTTTTTTTTTTTTTTCAATAAGCAGTTTGTAAACTTAATGGCTTACTTCTCTTTCCCCATCCCCAAACTCACTTTGCCATGAAGGTTATGAAATAGTCCAGCTGTTGGTTTGTTTTCCCCTTTTCTGGGCACTTTCTTGCTTGCTTGTCCTGGGAGCGCATGAGATGAACAGGGCCTGGGCCAAGCAGAATCAGCAGTTGCCAAAGGACAGCGTAATTGTTTAAAGGTTCTTCTTCTTTGACCGGGCTGAAGCAATAAGGCAAAGCTCGAGGCAGCATGGGACAGTTCTAGTCTATCCACACGAAGTTGATCTCCTGCATGGATTTATTGCTTTGTTTTGTTTCCCTGGACTGCTGCCTACTGCCAGATTTAAAATACTTGGAGGAGTTCAGGGAGCATAACCTTGCTTCTTGGCAGCGTAAGAGTGAACATTAGTATTGTTTAGGGCAGTAGACCCAGCCATGTTTGGGCCATATCTTGCATATCTGTGCAGCTCAGTCCTGCACAGTCTGATTCTTCAGGTGGCTATAAAGTGATGCATCAGAGTTGATCTCTACTACCGTAACAAAATTAGACTTTCCTACTATACCGAGGAAAAGTTAAATTCATTATTTTTTAAAAACAACAACAACACACCAGCATACGTCAGATCCTGTTAAACAGCCACCACTGTTTTCGAAATTGCTCTGCTGCTAGCTGAAAAGTAACCAGCAAAAAACATTGGGAATAGTCCATAATTACTGTTAAGGTTCATAGGTGGCTGCTTACTGGCAGAGGTTTGCTAACTCTTGAAATGTGTTTAACATCAACAGTTCCCATTTAGAGGCCAGCTTTTAAAATGTATAAAAGTAGCTATATAAAACACATATTTGGTCCTGCTGATAATCTGTCTAGAAATGGAAGATGGAGCTGCCGTTCCCTGAAGCTGCTCCAATCGATGTCTTGAAACAAGAATTTCCTTGCATCCATGTTTACAAGAGCATGTTGCACTGAGATTTTCTGTGTGCATTGCTTGTGACCTTTGGGATTGGGATTAGAAAGCTTTACAAGAATCGTTATTTTCTGCTTATGACACCTGTTTTCCTAGCCTTTTGGTGAAAGTTATTTTATTAGCATTTTAGATTTTGTTCTAGCTTTTGGAGGTCATCAACCAAGCCATCATCTTCCATTCAGCTGCTGCTGCTGCCACTACTACCTCAGGCACTCCAGGGAAAATGATATAAGCTTGTTTCCTAGACCCTAAGTCCTAATATGACTTCTCCGTTCCCAGCTAACCTCAGATTAAGCCAGTGGTTGGAAGAAGTAAAAAGCTTGTTGGGGACGCAGAGAGAAAGTGAACTTTACCCAGATTCACCCTTGCTCTTTCCCTTTGCCCATTCCACTGGACCCTGGTAGCATATGTGGTATGATGACCTCAGCAGGTTTGCTTTTTTAATCCATATCTTTGTCAAAAACAGAGATCATGCTTGTTTTTCTGGCTTAAATGTTTTAATTTCTCTGCATGAAAACCACTGCTGGGCTTTGAAACTTAGAAGCAGGCAAAACCTTTTATCAAATGCAAAATGTTCAGTGTATGTGTCAGACACTGCTTACTACGGTATCTGTTTGCATTAATTCTGTTCAGTGTTAGCACAAAACTATTGGCATCTTGATGGGGAAAACTGCTGGCTTCCTAACTTCCTCAGTAATGCTGTCCTGATCTTGCTTGCTTGCTTACACAAAGTTCAGATTTTTGAGGGAGGTGAGCATCTTTTTCTCTTGAAACTTTAAAGTTCAGACTGAGCTGTTCTGCTCATGAAATTAACTAAGATAAAGCATACATGTTTCTTGTTCAGAGTTATCCAATGCAAAAGAGTGGTGTTACTTGCTATAGCTGGCAAATACCGGCGATTGGTTGAATTTACAGTAGCACAATCACGACTTGCAGTGGCAAAATTTTCTCTTGTCTGCAAAGTTTGGCATATTGTTCAGATGCTTAGATCCAATCTCACATGGTGTACTAAGTTGTAGTGTATACAATTGTCACATCACATAATGCAACATATTGAAGACAGGCTTCTGCTTGCTCAGGAGAATACTCTCACCTTTTGGTCTCTTGTCAGCCCTCTGTGCCCTCCAGGGTTTGGGGAGAGACGGCTGCACACAGAGGAAGAATCTACTCAGCTAATGGGTAACAAATACAATTAGTTGTTACCACACAGCTGCTTCTAAGTTTGGAATCAATAGATTCATCCCCGAGTTTAAATATCAGTGGATTCCCTACCTCTTTTTCTTATCTTCCCTGTTCTAGAACAGCACAATGATTGGGTGCTATCTAAAAGTTATCATTGGCAGAAAACAGTCCTTCCGCTAGAAAAATATTCTCTTCACTCTGTAGCATTTTTCAAAGTGAGCCTACAATTAAAAAAAAAAACCTTGTTAGAAAATTTCACTTTCTGCTGGACTGTAACTAAAGGGCATCTAAGCCAAAGGGAAGGCACTACATTTCCCTCACAGCAGGTTAACATCCTATACTAGGAGTTTTCGTCTTCCTCTTGTTCTATCAGGCTTAGCCTAAGCCAACCTGGCAGCTATTTTCATCCTTCACTCTGCATGTTGAGGTTGTTGGCTTGGCTCACCCTTGATCACAATGTTTATTTCACTTAGTTTGATTTACTTTTTAAAATTCCCTCTCACAACCTGCCTTCCTCCTTTCTAAAAGAGAGGTACAGAAAGCTAAGGCAAATAACCACCACCTGATAGTAAACGTCAAAGCGCGTAGGTAGTATCCAATTCTCCTGTCCAGTAGAATTCTGTACATGTCAAAAGCTTTCAATACAGACAGCAGTAGAGGCTGTGCAGATAAAGGAGAGATTCTGTAATCAGTTTTATGCTTATACTCTTCTAGCATTCATTCTGTAGCAGTAAAATCACAATTTTTCTTTTAACACCTAATGCCATGCTAGTGTTACAGAAAGAACTGAAGACTTTTTGTTACTGTACTGTCTTGATCCATTTAAACTTGTGTTTCTGTTTTTCAAAATTCAACTTCACTTTAGTAACTTTTTGTAAAAACAAACTTATGTGCTCGCTCAAGTCTGGACTGTTCCAAATTTTCAGGTAGTAGCTTCTGCTATGGAAGCTTTTTTTTTATTACGCAGAGTGCTACATTATCATGGCTGCCTTTGCTCTGTCCCTCATTGAGATTTGGGGGAAAGCAATCTCAAGAAACTGCCAACACTTTTCCGGCATTAGGAGGGGAAAAGGGCAGAGGAGAAAGAGCCCTTTAAATTTTCCCCTCCTGAAATTGTTTTATTTGAAATAAATTGTGAATTTCTAATTTTAATTAAGTGTTCTGTGGTGTTTACTCTGGCTATGTTTTCATATTTATGTGATCTCCATGTTTGGAAAAAAATGACATTGATAGAGCAGGAAAAAGAATTGGGCAATAAAAAAATGTTCAAGTAGGTTGAATATTTTCCCTATGAGAACAGGCTAAAAAGTTTGAGATTCCTTAGGTGGAAAGAAAGGACAGTTTTTATTCCCCTTATTTTTCAGTCAAGTATTTTTATTTATCAAAATATAAAATACAGAAATAAAAAAAAATGAAAACAGTGGAGAAATAGGGGAGGAAAAAGAGAAGAGGAAAAAGTGTAGAATAGAGGGGAAAAGAAAAAGCAGCATAGATTTCTGACTCCTTTTAACGCAGTAGATAAGGTAATATACATAGAACCTCAACTTTTTACTTTTACATAATATATACTAGCCATTTCTGTAACAACCCTATCTAATCAGCAAAACCCAAAATCAAAGTTTCATTTTTTTTTTCACCTCAAGCACTAAGTCCAAAAACAGTTTCCAACTAGAAACAAAATTGTATCCTGTTCTTTATTCAAAACAAGTCAATTTAGCCATCTCTGCTAACTCCAACTTTTGCATTCATCCATTCTTCTTCCCCTATCAAAACATTAGAGTTGAGGCTTATCCAGTGGAACTTATTGAAAGGAGATTTGGAACAAACGAAATTAGATTATTTCTTCACATACCATACCAAACTGGCATTCATTGCCATGAGTGTGGAGGTTTTGACTAATTTAGATAGTTTTAAAGGGAGTTGAATAAATTTATACAGAGGACAGGTCTATCCAGGGCTATTGGTCTTAATATTCTGCTACTACTGGGTTGCAGGCAGCTTGCCTCCAAACAAAACTTGCAGGACCATAACTTTGGGGGTACAGTAAGTTTTTAGCCAGTTTGCAAGCACTCCAAGAGTGTCTGTTGGCAATCAAAATATTGCATAAAGATTTTTTTTGTACTGCAGCCTTAAGCTGCTTATCTTCCATCTATAAGTTGGAGATTTTAAATTGCTTTCTGGGTTCAGTCTCTTCTGCTTTGGCCGTGGAGATGAACTGATGTTTTTGTCAGATCCATTTATCATACTCTCTGGTGTACCAAGACTTGGAAAGCAAGCATCAATTGCTTTCCTTTTGTGACTAGGACTTTTGAAAACTTAGGATTTCCGCTGATAAGACTTTCTGTATTAGCCCCTCAGTTGATTTACTGTACATCAGTGAGACTGAAAGAAAGAAAGATACTGTTTTCATGTTCTCACTTGGCTAAGAGGGCAAAGTAGCAGAACTGCTAACTTTATTTAGTTTAAGAAAGGCCTATCATTTCACTATTCCATCACCAAATTTGTTTAAAAAGGAGGCCAGATTTTCACTAGTCCTTTTGAACTTACTTAAAAATTGGACAGGAAGAGACATTCCTGCCATAATGCACTTTAGCCAATTGGAGTAGGGGAAGGGAGCTGCCTGCAACCAAATGAAGCGCAGGTGAACTGGAGAGCATCATCAGTAAGACCACACCTAGAAGACTGCATCCAGTAGTACTGCACTATAAAAAAGATGTTGAGACTCTAGAAAGAGTGCAGAGAAGAGCAACAAAGATGAGTAGGGGCCTGGAGGCTAAAACATAAGATGAACGGCTGCAGGAACTGGGCATGGCTAGTCTAGTGAAGAGAAGGACCAGGGGAGACTTGATAGCAGTGTTCCAATATTTGAAGGGCTGCCACAGAGAGGAGGGGGTCAAGCTACTTTCCAAAGCACCCAAAGACCAGACAAGGAATATTGGATGGAAACTGAACAAAGAGAGATTCAACCTGGAAATAATAAATTTTCTGACAGAGCAATCAACCAATGGAACAGCTTGCCTTCAGAAATTGTGGGAGCTTCACTGGAAGCTTTCAAGAAGAGACTGGACTGCCATCTGTTCAAAATGGTATAGGGTCTCCTGCTTGAGCAGGGCGTTGGACGAGATGACCTACAAGGTCCCTTCCAACTCAATCTGTAATTCTGTAAAATTTGTGCTGGTACAGGTTAGAAAGTAGATCAACCAGAAGATTGACTTCCTAGTTAGCTGTAAACCATATTACACATTCCTACCCTGGGAAAGAGTGGCCTGTACTGTTCCTGGGGAAGCTGGTCTTTTTACCTTTCCAATCCCCATTTTGGGTAAAAGATCATATATAAGCAGGGTGTAAATGTGAAATTACTCATGAAAACCAGCTGGGTGACTTTGGGCCAGTCACTCACTCTCAGGCCAACTTGATACACGGGGTGGTTCTGGGGGAAATGAGAAGGAATACAGGTAGTCTTCAACTTGCAACCATTCAGGTAGGGACCGTACAAAGTCACTACAAAAAATAACTTCTATTTTCCATACTGCAGCCTGGTCATGTGATCAAAATTTGGATGCTTGGCAACTGGCATGTATTTATGACAGAATCAGAATTTTTTTTTTATTGGCCAATTAGTGTCTCAGGGTCCCATTTTCACCTTTTGCAAGCTGACAAAGTCAATGGGGGCAACCAGATTCATTTAACAATACTAACTTAACAACTGTGGCAAGAAAGATCGTGAAATGGGGCAAAATTAAACTGTCAATAACAGAAATTTTGGTCTCAATTGTGGTTGTAAGTTGAAGACTACCTGTATTAATTCCTAGAGTTACTTATACAGTAATAAAGGCAGGATAAAAATCTAATAAATGTTGCAGTCAGCGGCATGGTACGGTAGTTATCAAGAAGAAATCAGACGTGATGTAATCAGCAGTAACATTTAAAGGTTCTGTCAGGCCAGATACTGTAAGCACAGACTGACGTCTTAAAATTATCATTCTGACATTTTGTGATGAACAAACTCTTCAAAAGCACCCTAGAGAATAGGTTAAGGGCCGTTTTTGCTTATTTTTGCCGGAAGTTTGCTTTAGAGAAGCAAAGATAACGCTGGAGGCCTTTTGCCCTTACTAAAAATGGTTCCCGATTCAGAGCATGAGACCGACGACGCCCTATTCAAAAATGGCTTCCTATGCTACGGGTAATGAGGGAACGAGAACGACTGTCGAGTTATCGGCGCTAAAATGGCTCTTTCTAGGCGGATAAAATCTCGGCCTCCAAGGCACGACAGCCTCTCCCTGTCCGAGTTCGTCTTGCACCGCGGCTCGGATCACCTCTCATTCAATCTCGGCCGACTGGACCGGAGAACCGCAGCCACACTCGCTTCGCGTGCGTGGTGACTTCACGCCGTAGCGCGATGATGCTCGGAGGAGAGTTTCCCAGCCGCGCTCGCGCGTGGTTGCCGTGGTAACGCTTCACCGAGCCTCGGCCTAGGATGGCTGCGGCGGCGGGGGCAGCGGTGGCGGCGGCGACGGCCGAGCCGGACCACGGGCCTCTCCTGCCAGGCCCTCCCGTGGGGCGACGGGCCGTCTGCTCCCGACCCTACTTCGTCGTGCTGATGGTGTTCGCGCACCTCTACGTGATCAACGTGCTGGGCTTGCTGCTCTTCGTGCACATCAGCTCCGACGATGGTGGGGAGCCGGAGCCGAGGAAAGAGGCTCCTGGCCCCGTCCCGAATGCGCCCCCCGTCCTGCCCGTTTCTGTGGGCTACTTGGACCCTCAGGCTCTGCCTCGCCTGCAGGGCATTAAGGCAAGCGCTTTTCCGCTGGGCTTCAGGGGGGCGACGAAGCGTGGTGGTGGGGTCGTGGCTGCTTTTGCAGGGACGCCTTTTAGCAATAGCAACAGCACTTAAGAGTTATATACCGCTTTCACAGGGCTTTTACAGCCCTCTCTAAGCGGTTTACACAGTCAGCCTATTGCCCCCAACAATCTGGGTCCTCATTTTATCAACCTCGGAAGGATGGAAGTCTGAGTCAACCTTGAGCCTGGTGGGATTCGAACTGCCAAATTGCAGGCAGCCGGCAGTCAGCAGAAGTAGCCTGCAG
>JANHJO010005532.1:47047-61771 GCA_032468235.1 Pseudoxyrhopus heterurus | reverse complement strand
AAAAATCTCTCTCCGCAGAACCGGTCCCTGGTGCCCAAAAGATTGGGTGCCGGTACTATAACAGGATAACTGACAAATCATCTTTTGGATTGACCAACAAAACAAAGGAAAAAAGGGGTATCAGCTTCTTATTCTGCTGGCCTGGTATAAATAAAAAAACGCAGACACTCAAATAGTAATTAAAAAGCAGTTAGGAGTGCAGCGTGCCAAACCACACCACTGGTTGTCAATGGGCAACATCCACCGATGGCTGTGTTCACACAGCACACTGACCCACAAATTAATAATGTGGTTAGTGTATAGTTAACAAGCAACTCCAGAAAACTGAGTCAGTTATCCATGACCAAGTATGCCAACACAGGAACTGTTTGCTCAGTCGTAGCTTAGGAAATAAATTAGCCAGATTCACACAACATCAATCAGGCTGCTTGGCAGCATAGACCATTCAAATACATTTGGTGTCTCCTGGGTATTGCACTACTGGGGGAAAGGACGGCATTGAGGATGAATAGTTATCGTGTTATTCATTAATCTGAATAAAGTAAATCAAAATAGTGGCCTTTTAGAGTTTGCAGGACGCGGTAGCTTGCTCTGCATGAGATAGTGAATCTCAAACTAGCCAACTGGCTTTTTACCTAATGTGTCACAGCTTAGTTTACAGTTCAATGTATTTTGCAAACTTCAAAATTGGTTCATTTGAATATACCTTCATTAAATTATCCATGGTTAGGAAAGTTGTGCAAATACTCTCTATATTCTAGGTCACCACTTCTGGTTATCACATTTGAATATTCAGTAATGTTATTTTATTTGTGATATTATCAAGTGATGTACAGATTTATTTAATATTTAATGTTTAGATTTATATACTACTTATCAGGGCTTTACAGCCCTCCCTAAGCGGTTTACAGAAGTAAGCATATATTGCATATTGCATATTGCCCCCAACAATCTGGGTCCTCATTTTACCTACCTCGGAAGGATGGAAGGCTGAGTCGACCTTGAGCCTGGTGGGATTTGAACTGCTAAATTGCAGGCAGCTTGCAGCTACATACTAATTACTAAGTATTGCTCTCTCTAACCACTGCACCACCAAGGCTCGTTTAATTTAGCTCCATTTAATTTATAATGAATTTTAAGAATACTATATGTGAAGTGGATAATTCCTAGATTTCTTCCACACTTCACCCAGTGGCTGAGAATGTTTTGATGGCAGAAAGCCTTGGGAATAATGCTATATCAAGAGTCAGAATCTGAATAGCATTCTGTCCTGGAATATAAACAAGCTATTAAGAAGTGCCAGGCTACCACATGTTTCTTTAGATAACCACCTACCTAGTATTTTTTTGGCTAGATATAAATCCTTAGAAATCCTTCTCCCAATCACTAAATCCTCTCAGTGCTCTTGCTGGATAAAAATCTGTAAAAACATTAGTCCTGTTTGAGCTATAGCATTACCACAAGTTTTCTAAACTGACCAGTATCTTCAAGGGATCTAGTCTGTCAATTAACTTTTAAATTAATTTACATAATCTTTGAAAATTATGTAAAAGACATTTTGGAGGGGTTCGTTTGTACAGTAAGTAGCCTTAATACAAAGAACTCAGAAGTAGCTGAATGAGTGTCATATAACTGGAGGGAACTTTGGACAATAGGTTGTTTTAATGTCTACTAAAACAGACTGGATTAGACCATCTTGTTTTGAAATATAAACCACAGCATGCTCAGCAATTTGGAAAGAGATTAATATATACTGTTATGTATGATAAGGAAATATATTGTCTCCGTATTACATCTGAATGTTAAAAATGCATAATTTACAACATTCATCTTTTTCACATTTTGTTCCCAAATCACATATACATGAATGATAACATCCTTAGTAAAATTATAGTCTTCAAAGTGGATTGTACATTCAGAGTAAGTAAAATAACTTGCAGCAATATTTCAAAACTAGTATCATGCTCGTCTTCTTCAGTTTAACCCTACTTGCATTTTGCTTCGCACTTCTCACAGTCTGAAGTATGTCACATCTTTCATTTGTTATAATCTTTATAACAACCTTATAATGTAAAAAAAAAAAAACCCTTTGTTATTATTTTTGTATTCTAGATCTTGGGCCAAGTCCAAAAAGATTGAGAGTCTATGAATCACTGGTAGATTTATAACAGTACAAGATGCATATCATGGATTTACACAATAGCTCTTATTGACAACACACCCATTCTCCATTAGTTTCATCTGTAATAGCTATGTTTCAGGGGAACTTGTAAAAAAAATTACAGACTCCTACCTAGCATTTAGGCTTTACAATGAACTCTCTTACTGCATAAGTAGAAAATGAATGCTTTTGGATAATAGTTATACATTGCTACACCCAGAACAATGTATTTCTGAATAGGAGTACAGTGTAGGAAACTTAGGCATGTGGCTATGGTCTGAAAACATCTTAAAGTGTTTAAGTACAGTGGAACTGGAAAGAATCAGTCAGCATATATTTGAAGATCAAATCAGCTTTCCTTGTGGATCATTTCTACTATTGAAACAAATTGCATGCAAATTCTAAACGGTCTAGCGGTCTTGTATTCTGAATATGCAGAAATATTTTATATTGTTCCTTTATTATTCAGTTGTTCAATACTCTGTAATGAGCACAGTCCATCAGATGATTTTAGATCTCCCCATGTAATGAGGTACAAAGAAAAAGAAAAGCTTCTCTTAGAGTTCATCTGGTGCCTGAAATTGAGAATTTGCCCCCTTTTTTTTTTAAGCAGGAGTGTGACAGAGAGGAACAAAAAGGAAATAGAGAAAAAAAGACACATAATTTAGGTATATAAATATTTATGAAGAATAGAATAGAAATGCTGAAATGTTAAAATTAATGAGAACAAAGGAATATTGAATCTTCCTAATTATTTTCATGAAGATATGGCCTTTACCTTGCAAACCCAATCATTACATCTATCACATAATTCCTTAATAAATTCATTTACATCCTGAACATAAAATGAAGCTTCTTAAGACAGGCTATTCTATAATCTTTCTTTCCTCTATATCTTAAAACCCACAAGCAAATATGTTCACTGTCAGCAGAAAATGCATCTCAGCTTTAATATTGAATGTGCTGCACCCGAGGGCAAAAATATATTCGTGTATAAATTTGGAAAAACTGAAATCCTCAGAATTCCATTTCTATGTAAGCCTCTTTGAGAATATATGTTGAAAAGACATTACAGAACTAATAAGTTATGTTGTACATTTCATGTGGGTAGGGATTTCTCCATGATGGATGAACAAAGAACATTACAATATAAAGGGTCACCCAATCATGAATCAGCCGGTTAAACGAGTAAGAACCTATAAGTGAGAGCAGTGATATAGGAAGTAACTAGAGTTATATGACCTTAATGGCAATATCAAATGAATAATTTCATGCTGCATGTGAGAAGGCAATTATGGGACTTGAAGTCCATACATTATAAAGTTGAGAAAGTTGAGAAACGCTGATCACTCCTCTACATATTTTACTCAGAAACCATATAGATACAATGATGCTTAAACATTTGTGAACGCTTTTCAATTTTCAATATTTCTATATAACTATGACCAAAATCATCATCTGTTCTCCACAGAAGTCCTAAAGTTAGATAAAGAGAGTCCATTTAAACAAATGAGTCAAAAACTTTATATTTGTTTATTTATTTATTGAGGTAAATGATCCAAAAGTACATATTTTTGTGTAGCAAAAGTATATGAAAGAGCCAATGAAGGTATGGCTGTTAAGGTATCAGCTTAGAAACCCGAAGACTATCAGTTCTACTCCCACTTTAGGCACAAAGCTAGCTGGATGACTGGTTTTGTTACCGTATTAGCAGATTTATTTCTTATAAAATAAACTATTAGCCCATCTTCCAATGTAAGCCCATAAAATGTTTCTTCTGCTCATTTTAGCACCATGATTCTTTATTATTTTTCTTTTTAAGTTACATTTCTGCAACTTAAAACATAATAGAGAAATAGTAGTAGAGAAATAAGTAAAGAGCAACAGACTGATGCAAACTACTTGGTAGGAGAAGTAAACAAGTTAAATCCTGGGTGGGTCTTATAGAACTTGGGTCTGTAAGAAGTAGTTAACGGTGATAACAAAATCAAGACAGCAATAAAAGGCAGATGAAATGAGAGATAATGTAGCTACTGTTAGACAATTCAGTAAAAAAAAACCAACCTAAAATTAAAGTCCTTTGGACATGGGAAAGTGGTCCCAAGAAGCAAACAGACAATAAGAAAATGAAAGAATTAGGAAATATATAAAAATATGTTGGGCTGATTGCAAGACAAAGATGCCAAAGGGGAGTGGGAATTGGAGCAGAAGTTTAGGCTAAAGCAATGACTTGGAAAAAGTAGAAAGGGAAAGCTTAAATCCAGATACTGGAAAACAAAATTGATGAAACTTGTCGAGATGGCCAAATTGATTACTTTAATTACAGATAGAACATTGTCTAATTTTAATGTTGTTTGGAAATACCTTATTGACTTTTTGTGGGAAGCAGAAAAAAAATAAGTCATGAAATTTGGGTTTGAAAATTAGAATAAAAATAACACGTTACCAAGAAATTGTAATATAGAAAATGTAAACAATGCTATCACCATAGAATAAGAGGTTGACATATAGTTGTACTTATAACAGCTGCAAAAGAAAATCATTATTTCCAGTATAGAGACAATATTCTCCCTACGTACAAGAGGCTGACGCACATACAAAGCCGAGCAGACAAACTGAAGCTACTAGATGACATTGGAAGGGAAGGAATTAGATAAAAAAATGGAGGTTGTTGTCTTTTTCTTGGTGTGAAGTGAGTCAATATATGTGTACATAAAGGACATTGTTTATATTAGAAGGCATTCATATCATTAAAAGGATGGGCTTAGAGCAGGGGTGTCAAACTCAATTTCATTGAGGGCCACATCAGGGTTGTGTTTGACCATGGGGGTGGGTGGGGGTGGCCAGAGGGGACATGACCAGCTTGATGTCACTTCTGTTGGGGATGTCTGTGGTAGTCCAAGCGCTCTGCTAGAAAAATGGGCTCCCGATCAGGCTCCATTTTTGGCTGGGAAGGCCTCCTGCAACCCTCTGTCAGTGAAAACAGAGCTTGTGAGGGTCATGAGCAGCTCTCCCAAACTCTGTTTTCACTGTCAGAGACACCATGGACCAGTCCTTCCCCTGTTTCCAGGGTGGTCCCGTAGACCATATCTAAGCGGCCCATGGGCTGGATGTGGCCTTCGGGCCTTGAGCTTTCTTGAAAAAAGCAGAAGATAGAGGAACAATGTCAGATAGTAAAGTCATCCCATGTTGTTCTCAGACTCTACATTTCTGCTGTAAAATCAGAACAAAACTATAAAAAGTAAAACCATGTTATAATTTGCACTGTTTTTTGTAAACACTGTGTATCATCTCAGGGGGGTAAATATTTTTTTAACTTTGTAGGCTTTGGGTCTTCTGTATTTCTTTGACAAAGGAGCCCATTGATCACTGAAATTGTGAATGCCAATAAAATATACTTCATTGCATCCAACTCCAAATTGTTTGGTTCCTTGTTTTCCTAACATTACCAAGGAAAGCATCCAGTAAATCAGTGAACAGAAATATAGGCAAAACATTATCCTTTCTGGGAATGGAATTCCACAAAAATGAAACCACAACTGAAGAAGTATTTCTTTTGTTAACTAAGTATTTTCCCCATTGGCTACCAGAATAGATCTGAATGCTTTCAGATAATGTTGCTAGATACCAGTAAAGAAAAACAGAAAATTCTAATACTATACCCTGACAGATGCAATAATGCAATATATTAACCCTTTCCAGTTAGCTCCGTTTTGAAATAAGTGAGGTTCCTGAACCATTTTCCAAAGAATTCTCATCTGTAATCATAGTAATCCAAGCAGGAGTTACCACAACATAAATAACTACTATTAGGTAGAATCATGACTGGTAATATGAACATAACCTGATAAAAGCCATTTCAAAAAACAGCTTTATATGTTCTATTCTTTAGATCATTGATTGAAGCCCAACAACCTGGTATTGTGAATGACTGGCTATATAATTTTCTTCTTCATATGTGTCCCTGACAATGAAAAATACAATAGTGCTGTAGAAAACTGGCTTAGACTTAGTTTAGGCTAGGTGTACTTTACATCCTAGAACATTGTCTCCTAAAATTCCTAGCCTTCATGGCCATTCCTGAGAATTTGGGGAAATAAAATCCATAAATTACATTTGATTTAGTGAAACATGAACTATAGCAGCTGGAGATGGGTAAAATAATATATATAATATATTATATTATAGTAATATATTACTGCTATGGCAGTAGTTGATATTTTTGGTCCTTTTTTGTTTTTCAAGATGGAGTTATAAGAGACCCAGTAGGTACTTTGACCCTTAGAATCACTCATATTATCCTTTAAACACTATCCTGAGTTTTAAAACAATCACAGTGATTTATTGCTACTTTTTTAAAAAAGATAAATGAACCAATTTTATTATTTTGCGAGCCCTTTTTGCAAAAGCCTATTTAAAAATGCAGAACATTTTAGCCCTAGTCATCTTGAGCAGGTTTGGGAAACTGTATGTGGTCCATGATTTGCCCATCTTTAAATCTAAGCTCTTCTGTAGGACAAGTTTCTCCCTTTCTCTTTTTTGTCTCGGTAAGGAAAAGAACTCAAGTGGAAAGGAAAACACCTCCACTTCTTTATTTACAGTTTAACTTTCCTCTCTCTTGCCTGCCTTTCATCAATCACCTCCTTGCTGTCAGAAACATAAGGAGCCTAGCCAGCTACACTCATACTGGCTATTGTGATCATGCTGATTAACCTAAAAGTCTCTGTAAAGAATGGTTTCACTTTCAACTGTTGACAGTCATCAGTGACTGGGAAGAGAAATGCAGTGTTCAATTAGAATTTGAAATATGTAAGCATCGGTTGAGATCAAAGATGGAAGCATGTCACCTGTCTGTCTACAAAGAATAAACTCTGTATTTTTTTCATTCACAAGGCTCTAATCATTTATATCATATCTCCTCCCCATCCAAGCATGAAAAAAAAGCTCTTTGAAATGAATGACAAGCAGGTGGCATATCATTTTCCGTGCTAGAGATTTTTGGGTACAGTTTGTCACTCCCTGAATAGCAACGATGTGATTTTTATTATTATTATTATTATTATTATTATTATTATTATTATTATTATTATTATTATTTATAGTATGGAGAATGAGCTCACTATCATTTCTAATGCTTATGGACTTATTGAAGTTGGAACACGAAAGCTTCATGGCCTTCACATTTACATTCCCATTTCTGTTATAAATATGTCCACTTTACATACATACATACATACATATATACATACATACATACATAATATATATGTTTAGCTCTCCATACATTAAATGATAACATGTTAATAAAAAGACAAACATGCAGAAATAGACCTACTGACTTCATAGGAATCTGGGGCGGAGAGAGGGAGGGAGAGGGAGAGGGAGGGAGAGAGAGACTAGCCAAACTAGCCATCTAATCCTCTTGTCATTTTCCACTTGTAGAGCATGAATGTCTGTTTTGTAAATACCCCTGTATCTACAAAGACGCTCTATACAATTAAATACTCCAGAAGATCAGGAGTCTCCATTGGTAGAGATATTCTATGGAAAGAGAGGCTCGTTTCGCTATTTACCCTCTACAGTACCTGTGGAAGAGAGTTAGAATGAAGAAGACATGCTGACTGAACAGGATTAGAAAACCTAAGCTCCTTATCTGAATTAAAGGCACTGAACTCAGTGACAATGAGTAGGAAGCACTGAACTATTGACGAGATGTGTATATATGTATGCTAGCTGAACCCAGATTTCCATAAATTACTTTCTGTATGAGTGCATGTATAATTGTATATGTCTGTGTGTGAGAGAGAAAAACTTTTGTGAGAATGGGGAAATCAATTGATTTTTAAAAATGTGATGTTTTATTTTAAAGGCAATTAATCAATAATGATGATATTGAAGATGATGTCCATACTCTATCCTTTATTAAATAATAATTTCTATAGAGAACATGCATGTTAATATGAACACTCTGTACAACTATTTTCCATGCATATCTGTTTATTTGTTTGTTTGCTTTTTCCAGTGTGTGGATGTCTTTGTGTTTGGATGGGAAAATGATCAGCCTTTTGCAAAGCGGAGGAATCAAGCCATTTGTGCGTATATCAGATCTTCATTAAAACCTATTACTTTTCATTATATATTTTTGAATCCTAGATTCCTAGCCACTTTTCCTAAACTGTGAAGATTGATGTCTGTTTCATGTTCCCACAATAGTTTAGCCACATTTCATTTCCCACTCTCATTAACTTTTAACTTTTGGCAACCCTAGTTAACAGTTAACAGTTTATAATAGCGGGCAGAGTGTAGAATTATTTTATGTTTATAATCTGCTGCATTGTAACCTTCTTTCAGACCTCCTGGTCCAGCTGAACAGAATACTAAATCTACTGTGTGCCTACTAAATAATGAGGTCATATATCAGCTGCAGCAGGTCGTAGGAGGACATGAAATCTTGAGCCATGTCTGCCTGAGCATCTTCAACATAGAGATGAAGAAAAGAAAAAATGCCTCTAAATATCAGAGATCATGCAGGGTGCTATTTTTAATAACATCAATCCTCTTAAAGCTAGCACAATCTCTAAGTTAGCATTCGTGGTTCATAGTGGACAAATATGGAAACATTTGATAGGACAAATGTATTTTTTTTCTTCCTAAAACATGTTACTGTAGTGTATGTATAACAGAAACAGCTTCCCTTGTATTATGATACCCATTACACATTAGATTTTCCTATATGAAAGCTTTTTAAAAATAGAAAAGAGTGGAGCTTGTTTTCCAATGATATATTCGGTGACACAATTTGGCAGAAACCTGCAGAGCTGACATTGTGAGCCCAAGTTCAAACACACCTCTGTTTATCAGATTGCTTCCTTGATTTCCTTTATTGGAGAAGCCAAATAGAAAGATTATACAAAGTCATCATTCTATACTAGATGGCTTTTGCATCTGTTCAAGGAGGATGGACATGTGGAATAAAGAGTTTAAAATTGAGGACCTTTTGTGCATTAGAAACTGAAGGGCGAATACCCATGCTGAACTTCCCTGACTTTGAATTCTCCTGATTAAATTATACGTTGCTCAAAGAAGACCATCAAGGACAAAGTATATAAATAGATACATTTCTTCATTTGCCTGTTCCCTGGACAGATTAGATAAGTCGGATAAAGAGTCTTAGTCTTTATTAACTTATATCAGGAATCTAAAACAAGGCAAAAACAATGCAAAAACTGTCCAATCTTATTCCATATGTAATGTATCTAATAGTTCATGTTACCATCATGAATATGGGCATGTAACTTTTTGATCGTTAAGGACCACAGTTGACCTTTAAATTGTTGGCTAAAGTATGCAGGTAAAATAGAGCAGGCTCCTAAATTTTATTTCGTTTATCTGATTTCAGTCACAAGTGTAAATAAAATATTGTACTTTTCTGGTAAGTAATAAATTTCACCTCCTACCTTCTCAAGCATTACAATTTAACAGAAAGTTAAACGACTGAAGGACCAGCCTTGGGCTTTAAAATGTTTGACCTTGATGTATCTGAAACCAGCACAACATCAACTATGAAGATGACAGAGATCTCCATATTTGGTTCAGATTAGTCCAGTGGTCAGAAACCTGCATGGGGCCAAGAGCTCTTTTTTTTCCCCTAGGCAAAAAGAAATTACCCAATTACATATCAATATCAGTATTCCATTCATTTGCACATCGCTTTGTTCTATGCAATTTCCATACTAGTCATTAAATTATGATGGGAGAGGAACAGGAGGAGGAAAAGCAGAAGACACATTAAAATTAATCATGTTGGAAGTAGAATTAATTAATACAATGTTAATGATTGTGTGATTCTGTCACTTTGGTTTCTTGCCAGATTTTTAATTTAACCAACAGCAAGAAGTTCACTCCCATATATCCCTCAGTTGATGTACCTATCTTTCCAAAAACCACCTGAACAATGACCACATTGTTGTTTTTAATGCATGTTTTTGCATCACAACATTCCTGAAATAAGGTTTTGTCATTGATTTGCCAAGAGGGCAGTGATCAGGTGCCCAGGCAATTGGTTCTTTTGGATTTAGAGACAATGAGTAGTCCAGTGAATGAAAAGGTTTTAAGATTTCTTATTAATCTTAAGGTTTGTTTATTCATTAAAGAAATTAATAAGGATTTAATGGATGACATAAAAAGCATTCATCCCAAGCAAGATGGACCCAAATCTCATTCAAACTGCTTAATAATGTCAGCAAATATATCTCAAGCGTGGCCACTTTCCATAGTACTCAGTGCTAGGTTCCATGCGGAATGTCCCAGCTCAGAAGCCAGTATTATATTTGTTATTAAAAACCTGGCACAA
Source organism: Pseudoxyrhopus heterurus (assembly GCA_032468235.1). Taxonomy (NCBI): domain Eukaryota; kingdom Metazoa; phylum Chordata; class Lepidosauria; order Squamata; genus Pseudoxyrhopus; species Pseudoxyrhopus heterurus. The sequence goes on along the minus strand of JANHJO010005532.1, from coordinate 51,257 downwards.
TGACTTCATGAACGTGTTTCTATGGTCACAAGATTGCAAAACCTGACCTTGTAAAAAATCCCAAGCACATTAGGTCAAAATAAGTTCTAAACTTTTCTTAGTAAATCCCTTTTTACAGTCCTTTACTCCCTTAATTCAAGGTAGAGTTGGGGCAACTAGATGGATGTCCTTTCTGACATCACATGGAGTTCACAGCAAAAAAATTTGTATGTGTCCTAGGACAGAAACATCTGTTGCCACCAAGAATTGAACTCTCAACCTTCTGAGTGGGAGGCAAGCACCTTCACCACTAGGCCACCATGTATTCTCTAGACCAGGGGTGTCAAACTCGATTTCATTGAGGGCCTTGTTAGTGTTGCATTTGATCTCGGGTGGGGGCAGGATGAGTGTGCCTGGAGTGGGTGTGACTAACTCAACATCACTTGTGTCAGGGTGCCTGTAGCAGCCCAAGAGCCGTGTCAGAGAAAACGGGCTCCCGAGCTCCGTGTTTGGCTGCAACTGCCTCCTGCAACCCGCTGCCAGTGAGGGCTGCACGTGAACCTCCTGAGCTCCATTTTTGCTGGCAAAGGCACTGTGGACAGGTTCTTCACTGTTTCCAGGATGGCCCTGTGGGCCAGATCTAAGCACCCCATGGGCCGGATTAACATCCCTGCTCTAGATTTTTTTTAATATGAAGGAGAAAGCAAAATATGCCACTAAACTTCTCAAAATACAATGGTCTTCTGCATTGCTAACAAAGTCATCATGCAGTAATGACAATTTATGGTACAGGACTGCAATCTTTCTTTACAGTTTTTTTAGATTTATGTTTCATGATATTGCAATACTAATCCGGGAAATATAACTCAAATGACATTTTTTGGGGTGGTTCCCACTAAGAGACCAAAAATGAACCATTTAATACTAACATCCTTGAAACCATCATCCTGCCAAACACTGGACCATTCACACATGTACATGTAAGACAGCAAGGTGTATAAAAGGTTCATCCCTGATTATAAATATCAGGTAACTTGAAAGAAAATTTGGCACAGTCAAATAACTGAGATACAACTAACAACTAAATAAGCAGATAATTTTTAAAGACTGGAAAAAAGTGTAGTCTTGGCTACGTAATTAAATCATTAATTTAGTCATCTATTATAAATATGCATAACAAAAATAGGAAGGTATTCAGAATAGCCAATAACCCATGCTTTCTTATGCCATGTACTGCAGGTCTGCTAAGCATGTATTAAGCCCAATAACGTCTTCTGAAATACATTTTTACAGACTATCCACTTTCTGTATGCTATCTCAAATTGAAGGTGTCTCTTTCATCTGTGAACTCACTGGTGAAGTAATTCATATTGCCATCATTATCTTAACAGGGATAAAAAAAAAACCCATTTGATGTAGGGATGTTATTATGTCCTTTAGTCCCCCCCTCCCACACATACTCTCTCATAGCTTGCATCAAAATGCTCCATCTTTAAACCCATCATGCCATTAAACTTAATCCAGTCAAAATAATTAGCAAAGCTTCATTAAATGGCATGTGCTTAATTTGCTGCAATAAGTAGTATCTTGTAAGATCTATAAGAATTGTTCTCTAATAATTTAAATGCTGTCATGACTTCTTTGCAGTGGTTTAGCCAGGTATTCTAAAAGATTTGATTTTAAAAATTCCCTGGAGTCAGCACAGAGTAATCAGAATAATAAGTAGTGTCTTTCAATGCCATTATCTTAGATATATAAGACATATTTTTGCTTATGCTGTAAGATATCTAATTATCTCTCTTCAATATATGCAGATAGAATTCCTTGAATTGCCAAAAAAAAGAGAACATTCTGAAAGAGTGCTGTTTTATCTAATGCACAGTATGTAGTAGGAATACAAAAAGTATTTATTTGTACTCCTTTCTTCCAACATGTGCTCTGAGTGTCAGTTCCTAAAATGATAGATTCAACAGGTCAAGACTGCACCACGGAGGGGAAAGTTTTGTCCTAACTCAAATCAAATACAGAAAACGGGCAGATTTTTAAAATAAATAACACATTTCCTTTCACAGCAACTAAAACAGGAGATTATATAGGGGCCACCTCTGTCCACATGCTTTTACTTTACTCGAGGTGGCACATTTCTAGTCACTGTAGCTACTGCAAGCCCAGAAAATATGTTTCATGGTCCTCTCAAGAAAGCAAAGAAATCACTCAGGTTAAGGCATTTGCAAAAGGAGGGTAATTGTCTGCCTTTTTGCTTTCTACAGCAGACCTGTCCCCTTGTTGCTGAAAAATAATTTCTGTCCCATGGATATGAAACTTCAATTTAAGTCTAATGGCATGGAACCAACTTCCAGCTAAGCCTGCATGGGTTGGCAGATTACCCTTTTCAAAAAACCTACTAAACATCTGAGGTCCTTATTTCTTCAACCTCTTGCCTGCCTAGTGCTCTAGAGACCAATTAAAGAAAGAGCTCAAGCATAGGATTAGAAAATCTACTCTTCAAGCTCTGTTCCCCAACCTTCTGAAATGCTTTAACAAGACAATATTTGGCTGCAACTATTACCTCTGCTGACTGAAGAAGAAGTAAGGCTGGCATAGAGTGGACTCTTATCCCATGAATCTCTTTGACTTAAAGATGTGGCCTTTTTAGTTCCAGGAAAGATAAGACTTGCTGAAAAATAAATGGAGCATCTTCTATATAGTACAGTGAAGCTTCCAATCAGGGAAGACAGGAGCTTAGTTTCTCTGCTGCTTTTTATTTTAGTTATTTAGTTAGTTATTTAGATATTTATTCTCAGTGAACTTTGAGAGCTTGGAACCATCAACTCATATTTTATATTTATTTCGAAATGCAATAAATTGGCACAATGGTGTAAATAATGGAATTCCAAATATGGAATTCCTCAGTGTTTCATCCTTTATTTGGAATATTTTAATTATTTTTAGATTCCTGATAGAGGGGAGATTCAGAATCTTAAAAGTGGATTTGTTCAGGATATTTGCCTATATAACAACCTTAAAGAATGTCTTATGTAACTGGAAGAAGCTCATAGTTTGATACATTATTTTACACTTAATAATGTTTTCCAGTTTTAGCATATCACCAAAAGACTTGTCTAGCTCTAATCACTGAGGTTATTCTGAATAGCACAACCTACCAGAACCATCCCCAGAAATTCCTGGAATCTCTACAGTTCTACTTCTTAAGCTTCTTGCAGATTAATTATCAATCCACCAAATCTTTTACTCAAAGGCTAGAAAAACATTTTATTGAGATAAAATGCAGTGTACTCCTCCATTTCAAATGAGCAATTTGTCTGCCTTACAATAATCTTGCATCAAATCATAATGAAAAACCTATAAACGGTTTTTTTAAAAGAATGCAATCCTCCTATATCTTTCAGTGGCTTTTTATAGGTGGAGGTGAATATCTCAATAGAAATATATTCAACCCATAAAAATATCATCATGAACAAACTAAATATTCCAACTGTTGAAACATACATAAATGGATACAAAAACATACATACAAATAGATATCTTTCCTACTGTTGGAGTTGAATCATTCCACATGTCCACATAGGGGCTTGTAACGGTAGAGCTGCAGTGGAATAATCATTATTGAACCAGATTTTACAACTACAAAGAAGAGAGAGTTGTTTTCATAAGTATAAGAACAAGCAAGCTTGGCATCTTCCTCTCAGGAGGAGAAACTAAGAACATGTGCTCAGTGTGTATGGATAGAAAGAAAGGCAAAGGAAGTTATCTCAGAGTCAAAGAACAGGAAATGTGATAGACAAAAAAGGAACATACTGTAGAGTTAATCATTAAGTCATTCTCTATATGCTTGAAATCAGTAGGGTATGAAATGCAGTAGATTCAATACCACTGGATGTGAACCAACACGAGCCCCTAGGAAATCAAATTCTTTTGATGCATAGATAACCATAAGATCATATTGTACATGCCAATTGGAATTGGAATTGGAATTCTTTTTATTGGCCAAGTATGACTGGACACACAAAGAATTTGTCTTTGGTGAGTATGCTCTCACCAAAGTGTACATAAGAAGAAAAAAATAACATAAAATACATTCATCAAGAGTCATCAAGAACCATAGAATTATAAGATACAACTAAAATAACATAAAATACATTCAGAGTCATAATAAACATAAGATACAACACATAGTGATAGTTATAGGTTACTGATAAGTAATCAAATC
>JANHJO010005530.1:285625-298463 GCA_032468235.1 Pseudoxyrhopus heterurus | reverse complement strand
CTCAAGGGTCTTCAAACTGGCAAGTTTAAGACTTGTGGACTTCAACTCCCAGAATTCCTGAGCTAACATGACTGGAGAAGGAATTCAGGGAGTTGAAGTCCACAAGTCTTAAAGCTGTCAAGTTTGAAGACCCCTGGCCTAACTGTATAACATCTCTTAGACAGCTTTCACAAACCAGGAGGATTCAGGTGTGCAGGTCACCATTAAGCTGGATTCCAAAACCAATGGCAAACAGATAAACATGAACTGTAACTGAATATCTTTTTATCATGTTAATGAAGGCAAAATTTGTTAGGACAGGATCAGCTGTACTGAATTCTGAACAGCTTTCATGAACCAAGCAGGAAAGCTTCCTCATGGCTTTTGAGCATTTAAGACTACAGTGATACAGAAAATGTCTAGAGCATGCTCTTGTTTCTGTATAAGCATTAACTTGATGAAAGTAATATATACACAACAATCAGAATAGCTAGAGAATTTACATTCTCATAGGCAAATAAAATGAAACATTTAAAAAAAAAATAAAGTAGGGATTTCAAGTTACAGGCTTTGGTTTCATTTCACACAGCTAGATTCTGCACGACAAATTTATTTCTTGAAACACAGATTGTTTTAATATGATGTATGTTTTGTGCCTATTTCATTTTTATTCCCCTTCCTGTGCAGCTACTCTGTACGATGTTTTTCAATAATAAAAGACCAACATATCAGCATCTCACAAATTCTACTTGATAGTATGCTTGAAGGCTAGAGAATCATTTGAACTTTCATCTCTTTTACAGGACAAGTTTTTAAAAATTTTATAAGACAAGAAAAGCTATATACCTATTTTAAATATTTCTCCAGAAGTATTTATCTTCCCCAGAAAATTATTGAGGCCTTAAGAAACAGTATCTATGGTATTATCTAAAATCAGTGATGCACCCATTCTCACAGAGCACATGCTATTTCACAAAATAACAAAATGTTGAACTGTTAGGGAAAGCAAATGTAAATTAAAACTGATTAAGATGGACTATAGGGAGAATCTTTGTATTAGGAATATCCTCATGTCCAAATAGGGAATGCAACATTAATGAAAAGACTGAAACAAGATGAAGCTCTTTATATATATATTCACATTTTCTTATTAATATCAAGCAATATTATAGATTGTCAGGGCCGGATTAAGACCCTTAGGGGCCCTAAGCACTTAGAAGATTTTGGTGCCCCCTTGTAATTCAAAATATAAACAATAAGCCATAAAATAAAATTTTATTTACCAAAATTAAACAAAACTTACAGTAAGATGGAAAATGTTTATTTTTGTATACTTCCACTTTATTTATATTTGAAAAGTTTTCTTCTTTTTTTAATTACAAAGTCTTTGATCAGATCCTCAAAACTAATCTTATGTAACGCATCTGCTTCTATACTTAATAGAGATAAGGCATCCAGCCTACCTTGTTGCATAGTTGTTCTGCTGGGATTTTTAATATACTTCAATTTAGAAAATGAACGTTCAGCTGAGCAATTTGTGACCATTAAATGTTAAAAATATATGAAAGGCAATGTCTACATTTGGCAAGGCACACTCAATATTGTCTTCTACAATTATTTTATAAAGTTCAGCATGACTCATCTTGGTTATGGCCATAAGGCGCACCTAGATTTTAGAAGAGGAACAGAAGGAAAACAAATAAATACCAGCTTGGCTTGGCCTGGGCTGATTGGAGCTGTGGCTGGGTGTGGCTTGCAATCTGTGATCAGCTGGGCTGGTCTGACTTGCAGGCTGGGTTGGCTTGCAATTGGAGATCGGCTGAGCTGGGCTGGGCTGGGCTGGCTTGCAATTGGTTGAGAATAAAAAGGTTGGGAGCCCCTGGTCTACACAAATACATATTATTATTATTGTATATATCTAATTTTTTAATGAGGGGGGCCCTTTTTGCGGATCCTAGTTCAGCTGCACCATTTGCAATATTGCATCTTGGTCCTTGGTAAATTCGGCTATGGAAAATTTCTGTGGTGCCCCCTTCTCCCTTGATGTCCTAAGCACGTGCTTATTGTGCTTAATGGTTATTCCAGCTCTGTGTAGATTGTATAGCACAAGGCAATCTGCTTCAGCAAGTTTTTAAATCACCAGATCCAAATAGATAGAATCTCTTAGAGCAGCTATCATCTAGATTCTAGAACAATAGCAATGTAGGATGTAAAAAGCAGGTGGCGTAAGCAGATAAAGTTCAAATATATGTTCCTACAAAAGTATGTATGACATAATTTAAATTAATTCTGAGTAGTAATACTTAATGTTGATTCCAGATGCAAACTCATTGTTAGATAAACTCACAATATTTCCAAACTATTAATAAAAGACAGACTGAATGTAGATATAAAACATGCTTTTATTTTTAAAGTAGGATAGTGCCCAGACCTTAAGACCATGTTGTCTGTTGAGGATAAACACAAATACAAAGCTTTAGAAAAACAAACTACTTTATCCAAACAACTGGGTTGTACAGACTTCCATTTATGCAATAATTCATACTTAGTAATACATACTTGCATTTATTTGATCTATATCAATTAGCTTTGTACAGCAAGTGACAAGGTTCATATCATACAAGTTGATTGGCCATTGCAAGAAAAAATAAATATATTTATAGTTCAATTTTTATTATGTATTTAACACTTCAATAAAAAGGTAAAGAAACTTCAGTTTCCTGAAGTTTGTAGAGAGGTCTGAGCTCAAAGACATGCAAACAAATATGTGACAAATACTCTATCATAATTTTGAATAAGTTTTACACAGTGTACATTAGCTAGAGGTTAAAGACTATGACTCTATTACATTCTGAAAATCAATTAAACTGTGTTTTAAAACAACAACAACACTATCACATTTATTGGGCTAGGAATACAGAAATGATAAAATCTTCATTTTACTATATCTACATAGAGGCTTGTGGTTTTTCAGCAAAGATGCAAGCATTTTACTCAGCCCTTACTACCCTTGCACCATGTAGCACCACAAGGGCGCAAAGACTGCTGCATACATCTATAATATCACACTTAGACCTCACTGGTTTTTGGATTGTGCATTTAATATTTAAGTACAATAATTTTTTCAACCCAGAATCAAACACTAGCAATTTGGTATATATTGATTTACCACATTCAGATCACCAGTAAACTTTAGATACAAAAACAGTGAAGAAGGGATGCTATTCACCCTTGGGTTGCTAAAGAGATCATACTATTTACCATTGTGTCTGGCAGTATAAACAGAAAGGAATAATAGCCCAAAGGAAATTGGTGGATGGGAGGATAGAATCTAAAGATTGCAATGTGATGGCACACATTTGTATAGTTGCATGCATCAGTGTAAATGCATGCACTTGAGGTATTTTTTCCACTTGAAAAAAATACTATACAGTACATTATTATCTATTATGACTGAGCTTGAATCACTTAAAATAATAATTTGGCTGCTTGGATCCTAGCTACATAGATAACTATTGCATTTCTGATTCTTCAGAAATTAGGTGCATATGTTACAATACCATAGATTCTATCTTAAACTGCTTAAAATGTATGAGATCCATAGAACTAGAATTATTCAGGCATTTTAGCAAGATTTGATCATCTACAGTAACATTTAATGTTCTACAGTGGACCAAGAGTTATTGCTTCATTCAGATGCAAGATAAGCAGAGTCTGTTACCATATTCAGCGAAATTAATGTGTTTCATGTGAAACAGTATTTTTTTCTCTGTGAGTCCATTAGAATTCGGTTGTACTTTCTGCCAATCTTGCTCTTATCAGATTGCTATTGCAGTTACACAGAGCAAAATTAAAGTGGCTAACAGTGGGACACACACAGCTTTTAAGCTCTGGTAACTCATTCTTCAGTCGTTCAAGCTGCTCTGTCTGGAATATATTTGGCTGCTCGGGCATCCAGTCATAAATCCTAAGATAGACATACAAAGAAAAGAATTAAAATCTACTATCAATCTGTAACAAAGCTATATTGGAAGCCACATAAAAGTTTAATGCCAACACTTAAAAACTATTGAAAATTGAATAATTATCACTTAAAATGGGTTATATGTACAGTTTGTATCCTAGCATGTTCATCTATATCAATCAGTGAGTTTCCAAAAGAGGCACTCGGTGTCTAATATGCTACTAAGTGGAAGTCTGGAGGTAACAATGCTAATATGGATGCCAGAAATGTTACTGGTTGTTAGGCATTACTGGGTTATAAATTGAGCCAAATTTCAGACTGCATGCATCAAACTCAGCATAATTCTACTACTTATTACTCACATGCCATGTTATTTAATTTGTATATATATTGGGGTAGGCACCCCACAGTTACCCAGGACTGAGATTATGTTGCCAAAATAAAGCAATAAAATGGCCAACATTTGACAAGATCTCTTGTTCGGTTACCAGATATGGGTTGAAATAGATAAGGAAACCTGATTTTGCTCATTTCCATAATTATCCCCACCCTCACCCCCAGATAGATCAACAGTGTGTGGCAGAAATTAGGGAGACTGGAGTAATTTCAAGAGTGGAAACAGATGTAATTATGTTCCTGTCTCATTCATATCCTTAAAAATCCAGCAAAACACCAAAACACATGCAAAAAATAATAATAATAATAATACCCAGCCCAATCCTTTTTGGATGTGACTACTCTTCCAGAATTGTCACCCCAAGTCCTTCAGGAAGGAAGTGCCCCTCACTCTATAGTTCATTTGCTAAAGAAAGCATAGCATAAACCTTGTTTTCAAATCAAAAGCATGCCATACAAAAGGAATTAAAAAGAAACAGGATCCCAGAATTATTTTAGAAAAGGATTCTGGGAAGCAAATACAAACCTGGCATTTCACGTGGAAGTGGAGGATCTTGTAAAACTCTAGAGGAAGAGGAATCCATGTGTCAAGGGCTAATTAGTTGCTTGCCTGTTATAGATCCTGAGCTAGCATGCCCAACAGTTTTAATGTTCTGAAGTGGGGTAGAAAATCTGTTCTACAAATGACTCTGGATTATCGCTGATGATTGGCAGTTAGAGTGAGTCCAACAGTATCTACGGCCGCATGTTCCCCATCCCTGCTTCAGATTGTCAATGGTTTATAAGTATACATATTTTTGCCTGTTCTCCCAAAATTAAGACTCATCCTCAGGGCTCTAATTTTAGAAGTATTACGATTACAACTATAATATTTCAAATGGATTATTCTGTTTTAAGATTTTCACTATGGCCTTAGTTAAGATACAATGGATTTTTTTTAATAGCAATTCCTTCCTGACAGACAAAATCTGAGTCTTGAACATAAACATTACATACTAAAAACTGAAGCCAAATTGCCTTTTTTTTCTTCAAAACATATCTCTTTACAGCTTGAAAAAAATCATTTTATTATCAAATAGTTACATAAGTATATTCCAGTCTAACATAAATTATGAGAGCCAATGATTCTTCAAAGAATGAAATAACAAATTATAACAGCAACATTCTAGCCTCAGAAAGCATTTAAGAAAGGAGATGCACTATGTCAGGGGTCTTCAAACTTGGCAACTTTAAGACGAGTGGACTTCAATCCCAGAATTCGCCAGCCAGCCTTGCACACTGGGAGATTCTGGGAGTTAAAGTCCACAAGTCTTAAAATTATGAAGTTTGGGGAACGCTGCTCTAGGTATATACCTGATTCAACTGGGCATTTTATATTTGGTGTAGCATTACCACTAAAGGAGAATAGCATTAATCTGAAGGAGATAGGCAGTAACTGATTCTTCTATGTGCTCCTTCATTCATAACTTTGAAGTCTAGCCTTCCAGCAATAACTTCAATTTTGTTGACACTGGGCTTATTAAAGTAGCAGTAATATCACCACTTGTTTTCAATAACATAGGACAGGACTCCATATGTTAGGCCCAAATTGCCCTATGCTAGTGGTCTACCACTGTGTCAACAAGTCTACCCAAGATATAAAAAGGAAAGCCAAAGTATTTGTTTTCTTTGACTCTATTAGTTGAATTTTTGATTGAAAAGGAAGATAAGATTAAAATTCAGTCTTGTGTATGCAAAACAAGACAAGCTGGATTAGTGGTTGGAAAGACCAAGTTGTAGTTTTGTCGTCATCATGGAGTACAAAATAATAGTCACGTATAAATAAATAAAATTGATTTGTGTGTTCCAAATTAGCTTTAAAAAAACTAGTTTGATAGCTCGTTATGTGCTATTTGTATGGCTCTAAATTTCTTTTCTTGCTGTCTTCCAACATGTGCCACGCTTCTATTTTTGAATCCTTATGGGGAAATACTAAAGCTAAATAAGTTTGCTAATTATCGACTGGATTGTACTCTCAGCAGAATTATCCACATTTGGAATACTAACGTAATACTGAATAACTTGGTGACTTACATATTTATCTTACACCAATGGATAGGAACATCATTGCTGGATAGTGATACTCAACAAGATGGTTTAGTTTTGTCTTCCAGATCTGAACACTAATTTACTCTACCCTTTTGTGTGCCTTTGAGTTAGTGTTAACTCTTGGCAACTGCTCCAGACTACTCCCTGCAGTTTTCTTGGCAAGATTTTTTGAAGTGGTTTGCCATTGTTTCCTTCCTAGGGCTGAGAAAAAATGACTGGCCCAAGGTCACCAAGTTGGTTTTGTGCCTAAGGTGGGACTAGAATCACAGTCCCCAATTCTAGGCTGGTGCCTTAGCCATTACACCAATTGGCTCTCTTATTTAAGCCTATTTGAGTTTTATCTAATGCAGCAAGGAATTCAATTGGGGAGTTTTTGAAAACTGTAGTACTATAGTCAACAATCAAAACCTGGTTTGTCTTCAATCAAGTCCTTTACAATATTCTCTACTTTGAGATGCCAACTTCCCTACACGATGCCTGGAGTTGACCCAGTTGACGGACGTTATGGCAGCATAATAGGTTTCCCAAATAGCTTTCCAGTTGTGAACTGTCTTTAAGGAGATAACTAACCGCTGCATTTGAACAAGCACTTAATGGTTGGTCAGCCATGAGACTGATGGTTAGTTTTCTATCCTCACAGGTAAAGTATGCTAAAATTTTAAGTCTTGAGTATTTAATACCCGAACAGCAATATGGAGGAAAAAGGGCAGGGAGGCAGATGTTGTGGTATCCAGATTGGCTGACAGATGATTCCCTAGAATGATTAATTCATTCCAGACCAGTTAACGATGATAACTAAGACCCACTGTCTCCACTGCCCTCAAAAGTTTGCAAGGCATTACAGTCTTCTTGCCCATGATCTTACCTATGCCTATTCTACAATGCACTACTGTTTATTTTGTAGAACTAAATATGTTCCTTCCAAATAAGGATCAAAGAATTAGCACAAAGAAAAACACACCAACAGCTGCACCTGAAATCTGATAAATAGAATTGTTTTTGTCTCTGTACTGTTCTTCACAGAGGGAACAGAAATTCCCTTAAATAAAACCAACACAGTAAAATAATTGTAATGAATATCTTCAGTATTATTATCCTGATCTCAAATAGAAAAAATCCTGCTCAACAGAAACTAGAAAGCTGAAGGCCAACTAGGTTTTTTGGACATTTCCCAGAATCTGTGAGGCCAAGTGGGATATTTTCTCTGAAACTGACTGCATCCATAACATCCTGTTAAGTTTAATACACCTCCATCTTTTGCCAAATGCCACTATTGTTCCTCTTCTTGCAAGCAGTGTAGAGACACCTCCCACAGAGTAGCTATTCACAACATTACATTACATTAGCATGATGAAAATTCAAATTTGGGATTAGGTCAGCAAATGAAAAACTTTATTTGAAATTTGTTGCAATCAGAGACAGCTGTTCTACTTCTTCAAATACTTCAACATAATAAAGCCAGGTAACTGTTAATTTATTATCAATGAATTTCAGTGCATCCTCCTCAGAGAATTTAAGGATGTGCATGAAATGGAAACTTGCCAAACAGTTCTGAGTGGGCTGCAGTTTTGCAGAATCAACACCTAAGCCATTCTGGTTGTTCTGAAGTGCAACCAGGAGAAAGCTGGTACACTTTGCTCCCCCCTTCTTTTTCACGGGCTACGTACTGGTTCATCCACCAATTGTCCTAGTTCCTTATCTTTTTTTTTTTTTGCAAAAATTAAGGAAAAGCTCATGGACAGCTGTGGTTATTCAAATAGCCCATACCCATCTTCTCAACTTCCCTTCCCTTAGTTACTGATGTCCTTGCCCTTTTCTCACTTTCTTCATTCCACTCAAAACTCTTTGGCTCAGAACACAAGTTTTTATATCTGGATCAAACACACGTTTCAGTACAAAAATGGACTGCCTGAAATGAATTGTTCAATGCATGGAATGATTCGTGCATACGGTGCTTTGCATGTTACAGGATGTATTGGAAAGGGAATCAGGACAAAATACTTACCAAAAGGTATAGATTTACATTCTAGTAATTTCTATGACCTGATCTGGATTTAGATTCCTATATAGATATGCAAATATAAAGAATCCCTTGGGTAGAGCTTGACTCCTGATGACTACATGAACACATCCATGTAATTTACTGACCAAAATGTAGAAATGATTTATTCAGCAATATTTGTTTGAGTAGTATAATAATAATAATTTGTTTCCCAGTATAATCTATTGCTTTGGGACTTCATGGTAATCCCCCGTCCAAGTACAAATCAGCTTTAATACTGCTTAGCTTTTTTTTCTAGATTAGTCATGGTTGCTAGGAGTTAGTCCTATGTAAATGGATATTTGGAAATAAATGTTGTAGATCTGCTGCTTTCTAAATCATTTGATACAACATTGAAAAGAACTATAAATTCGGCCTAGGCAAATGTTTCATTTAATTACCGGCCTGATGCAGATAAAATGCAGACTATCTGCCGCACAACGTTTGGTGATGAGAAGTGCATGTATATTTATCCGTTCTTCCTTCCTCCTTTTACACAGGCATCCCTGAAGCAAGTATAATTGTTACAATATGCCACTCACACCATGGCAAAGCTGCTTGCTCATTTGCATACAGTTAAAATTGCATACAGTATTTTGTATTAAGTATGTTCATCATTCCTATTAGTGACTTTATATTAAGAGCATTTGGTTTCAAAACTGAAAGTGCAGATGACATGGCTGCAACACATGATGATGATGATGTCTTATTAAACGTTGTGTGCTGCCCAACACTCAACAATAATAATGATAATTTATTAAATTTGCATGTTGCCAGACTCTCAATAACTCTGGGCAGTTCATCATGATCAAAGAAAGAAATTATAATAAAATCAATAAAAAATTAAAGGTATAAGATGGCAAGTGCAATGAAGTGAGGTGTTTCCCGCACTGAAGGCCTGGATAAAGAGCCATAGTAGATATAAGCATGGAGGGTAATTTTGATCACCTAAGTTTGATTAGCAATCACCTGGCCTAGGAAATGCAGTTGATCAACTTAGTTCTTAAATAAGAACACAAATACTGAAATAAATTTGTTTCTGGTCATAGTGTGTTCAGTCATAATAGGGCCCAACTCAAAAAATGCAAACAGCTTAAATGTTCGCTATAAATTACATGTGATAGTTAGGATGCTGTTATACCTATCATACACCAGACCATGAACTCCGTATTCCCTCAGTTTCTTCCTGTTCTCTGGCTCATTTGCTTCGTCTCCCCAGCAAAAGACAACTAAGCCTTTAGATAAGGCGTGATCAATATATGATGGAGTTTTCAGCAATTCTTCAGTATGTGCGTTAATACCCTGGAAAAGAAATATGTAGCATTAAACACATGTGCCTGGGGTATTATAATGCATAGATCAATTTGAATTCATCAGAAATGTCACACATGTTTATAAAGACACTGTGCAGTCATTAAAGTACCCTTCTAATATTTAATTTGCAACAAATAATAATAATAATAACATACTTAGCAGTCTATGCAGCACTTCAGAATACACAAACATATTCATCTGCATGTAACTCCCTGAAGTAGTTATGGGAGTGGTTGCTTTAAAGGGTCTAGGTTTACATTTCAAAATACCTTCTGGAGATCAAAACTGCGGTGCTGTCCGGGCAACGGACAGAAAAAAACCCAAACAGTTGCCATGAAATTATCTTATTGTTTTACAACTTACCAGCAAATTTTCAAAGAGTGCAAAACTTGTAGCAATTGCTGTTGTACGGCATCTGAGATCCATGAGTTCTGGGTAAGTATCACATTTCCCTTGAGTTAGAAACAATATGGGATACTTATTTTGCTTATGTCTGACCCTAGAAAATAAGATAAAATGTTTATTATCTTCTGTATGGTTCCAATAACACTGTTTTTTTCTTAATTTACTATCACTTAAGTACATAGAAATGGCTATGGAGTATCTTACAAGATGTTAAACTATTAAGAAAATTAGAGAGAAGTTATGATCACCACCTTGGTAGCATGCCTGCCCAAAGATAATGGGAAATGTACTCCAGCAATTGTTGAAGGGCCATAAAATCGCCCGTTGCTATTCCTAAGGAATATGAAATATTCTGAATCCCTTTTCTAAAGTAAAAAGTATTAAGTGATTATAAAGTTCTTTTATATTAATAAATTAAAGAGAAAACAGTACCAAAATCCAGCAAAGTTATACATGTAGGAAACATTACTTTTGACAGGAGTTTCCTTTGAAATATTCTGTTTAAAATACCACTAATCTATTGTAACCTTTTTATTTGGGCTCCTTAAAATACAGTGGAACCTCGGTTCACGACCACAATTCGTCCCATAACTTTGGTTGTGAACCGAAACAAATTTTCCAATTGGGTTGTATGGAAATACGATCGATCCGTTCCAGACCCCCATGAACGCTATTGTTTTTTAAAGATTTTGAAGCACACAAATACAGTACTGTAGTTAAATATGCCACAGAAATCACAGTGTAACAGTAAAATCCTTTAATACAAACACTGAGAAAACCATGAACAACAGAGAAAACTGTTCAGTCGGTCGATTCTGAGTGAGAGAAAGGTTGCTGTTTTGCGGCAGAGTCCACCTCCGCGATGGAAGGACGCTCTCCTTCAGGAATTTTCTTTCTTGAGATTTCTTCGTCCTCAGGAAGTTTGGTTGTGAACTGAGGATTTGTTCGCGAACAGAGTCGAACATTTAGCTGATTTTTTGGTTGTGAACCGATTTGGTTGCGAACCGAAGTGGTTATGAAATGAGGTTCCACTGTACTTGTTTTTCAAGATATTATTGGTCAGGCAGAGTTTACTCAGCTAAAGTAGTTCTAGTACTAAGGTATGACATATTTTAATTTTGGCGTATCCATGTTGAACCAACTTCAGCTGCCAAATTGTCAACTATGGTCAGATAAAGAAATATGACTCTGGCCCAAACTGTAACCTGAGATATCATCTCATTCAAGTTTTTCTCTCGTTTTCATAAAGATAAAGGGGAGGAGGTGTGGGGAAGCAGATTGTAAGATTATGTTACTATAACATTATAATAAAAGCAGCATTAATATGCATAATTTTGGTTTCCTAATCTGCTCCACTGTGATAGCTTGATGAGTTGGCTATAGCCTCCAGCTTCTGGCTCCTAGAGATTACTTAGATTGTGAGCCAGCTGCAGCAGGAAAAGCATTACCCATTCAGAGCTAAGAGATGTAGACTGTCTCCAGAATTAGTTGGCTTCCAAACCACATACATTAGGTCTTGTTGAGATGAAACCTAAGCTTGTCTTACTCCATCTAGACCCTAACAGCTACAATACCTTAATATGAAATCTGAAATGTATGTTCAATCAGGATTGTCAATAGTTTGCGAAATATAACATTTTGAATGCCACCCATTTAAATTATTAGTCAAAGAAATGGACTCCATACAATAAAGCAGCTACTTCTTAGTTCTATTAATAGCCCAAATCAAAGAAGGAATTTCTAGGATATGCAGTGTATTTATTCTTTCACATTACCAAATTCAGTTGTGCAGATGATAGTTGCCAAGTTGGAACCATCTGCTAGAGCTGAGTCACTGTTTTGCATAAACTGAAGCTTTTATTTTATTATCTATTTAAAAATATGGATTCTATATTTTGTAAAAGTTCTTGCAAAGCTTCCAAGAAAAGGCACTTTCTGTATCTTTTGCTTTACATCTCCATGCAATTGGGATTCACCTATAACACATACAATTAAGTACAACTCTAATAGTGTAATATGAACTTAAACAAGCAACCTGAAAACAATCCCTTCTTCCAAATCAGAAAAAGAAAGAAAGAATGGATTTGGAATAGTATCTAACGATTTGTGAAATGAAATTGATTTCCATTCCAATCAGGTCTTTTACTCTTCTTGAAAAATGTCAAAGTGTCAGCCTTGGCCATTACCCGTCTGTGATTTATAGTTGAGACAAAGCAATAATTCTCAGGTGACTGTCTGGAGCTGTGCTGTAGTGTCTGTGTCTAGAAAGACTGCAGATGGTAGCCATCTCTTTTCTGAACCACCTTGCATCACTTATTTGAAAGATTTGAAAAGCTTTGTTTTTCCCATTGAGAAGAAGATGGTAATAAATATAGCCTAGTATTGATCTAAACATAAAAAAAGAAACAAGAACGAAAAGGAGACAAGTTGATAGAACTAAAAAATATAAAAAAAGTCTTTATGATCAAATGTTGTCTTTAAGATATATAACATTATACTACGCAGTCCTGGAATTCAGAAGTCAGTTTTGGTTTATGCCAAAAATAGGTATCAATCATTTACCGTCAAGTGCATAACATAGTTCAATTAGATAAATAAGGGTATGTGGGCATTTGCAAGCCAATGAGATTGAACCAGGTTGCAAATTAATG